>VWYE01013441.1:0-11596 GCA_013398995.1 Alaudala cheleensis
CTGCAAAGAGGGGATTGAGAAGAACCCAGCTCTTAAAATGCAGTGATGGATTGTGTTTTGCCCTGCTGCACATGGACCAATTCCTTTGGGGTGTGAAGGCCCTGAGTTTAAAACAGCTCCAGGTGATTGTGGCCGGTGGATCCCATAGTATTTACAACCAATGTCAATAATCAGATTCCTCTGCCAGAAAAGGTGTTAGAGGTTGAAGTGAAGTAATCTCTGAACCTTTTTTCCTTCCTTGCAGGGCACCATCCGTGGGATCATTATTGAGCACCCGGATCCGGTAGGGAAACGGCTGAACTTCGCTCAGCTCCTTCCCCAGCTCCTCCACAGGGAATGATAAACACTCAGAGAGCACCCAGCTCACACCTCTGAGGGTGAGAGATGGAATTATGAGAGATTGAAAACACTGCAGAATGGCCACTCAGGCTCCCACCTGTCAGCAGTTAAGTCTTGATTCATCGTGATTAATTACTAACTCTTTCCACTGCATTTATTTCGCATAGTCCCTATGCAAGTACAGCCACTTTGTTTCCAAATGGACACACACTCTCATGTTCACATCCTAAAGAGCATCTCACAGATCTTTATCTATTTTTACTCAAAATTACCCTAATCCTGAGTTTGCTGTTTGACAAGCTTTATGGATGCTTTTATTTACATGTTTCACAGGAGCCATTATCCCCTTTTCTTAGAGGGGCCAATTTCTCTCCTGGAAATAATGTCATCTATGAAAAAACAATAAGAAAATATGAACTATTAAATCCCCTCCAAGTAAGTTGGATGTTTATATTATCTATTGCAAGAAGAAAATTGAGTTGGTAGCAGGAAATTGATGTTTCTGGCTTGGTTTGGTTCTGGGTTTTTTTTCTTATTTTGTTAAAAGTAGCTGCCAACCTGAGAACTGCCTTGTTGTGATGTAGGACACGTTCTCAAAGCAAATTAAGCAATATTTAAAGAAAGCAGAAGGTGGAATGTTTGCAGTATTTTTCCCAAGAATTTGTTATTAACTAACAATGAAAACTGCTGTTGTATCTCTAAAATTGTCAGTCTGTATCTGAGTAGTGGCTGTGAATTAGTTTCTTGCAGTAGCTTCACAACAGAACAACCAAGATACATTTTTAGGAAAATAATTAAAAACACAATTTCTTTTTTACTAACTCTTGAAAAAATGTGTTTGGCAAACCTGTCTGAAATTTCATCTCACAATTTGTGTTTTGTCAATAGCAAAAATATTGCTCCATTTTATTGCTCTGAAACATTTCCAACAGGAAAAAAAAATTGCAATTTTGCATATCTCAGAGTGATTTACCTGAGGCTTTTTTACTTTGTTCTTTAAAACGGAAGTTTTCATGCCTCTCTGGATTTTAGACAGCTGAATTCTCTGTGATATACAGTCTCTGAAGTGGAAAAGGAAAAAAAATGTAATTATAAATAACAGCTTCTTTCTTTCTGCAGATGGTGTACAAAGAAAATTTTAAAAAAAAGAGTGGATTTTAGCCCTGAAAACCATAGTTTTACTTCTGGTTTTTGTTACCTGGGCTATGTTTAGATTTAGGTCAAATCAGGAGCGTAGTTTTAAAGGAAATTTTCATGTGTAATGGGACATCCACCTTGGGAAGTGTTTTTTGCCTGTGCTTCTCACTGGCAGCTACTAAAATTGGAAGGAAAATGGATGAATTACAACCCTGGAGTATGAAAGTGTGAGGCAAACTCGCGTTCAGTTAGGTATAAAAGCAATTTCATTTGGATTATTAAAACATCTGGAACCAGCCCTGCCAGTCACAGACACATGTAATTTACTGTTGAGGCTGATGTACCACTCCGTGCTGAGTATCCAGCGCTAACAGGTCCTTCTCTGTGCCAGGAGAGACAGTTCCAGGTGTGCCCGCCGGTCGTGGTCACCCAGCAATGCCAGCAGACGCAGACGGGCTCTCCCTGCGAGCTGTGCCCGGGCCCGGGCAGCGACGAGTGCCGGGGAGTCCCCGTCAGGAGGGGCACGGCCCCGCCCGAGCTGGTGAGGGCTCCGCGCTTTGCTCTCGGCGCGGTTTGTTCTTTGGCACAGACAGAACTCCGGGAATGAGCGGGTTTATGGCTCCGCAGTCTCCAGGGGTTTGTGTTGGACTCTGAGCACCACACCCTTGTCACCAAGCAGGGTCTGTGTGTCTGTCTGGGACTGTCCAAGGCTTTCTCACCAGCTGTTGGGAGGGAAAGGCTGTTTGAGGAATTGTATTTCAGACCTGTGCTCAGGTGTGCACTGACTGAGATCAGCCCATGGTGTTTAACTGTGCTCAGTCTCACTGGGTTGTTGGGTTTTGTTTCTCTTTACCTATCAATTCAGTCGGGTTTCACCTGTCAGTCTGTACACAAAGACCAGGGGATGCACAGCCTCTGCTTTGGGAGGAAACACATTGCTTTATAACCTTGGCAAACATCAGCTCAGGGTTCCTTTCCTCCTATGCTGATCAACCAGGGCTTCAAATATATTTCAATTTGATGCAAAATTTTTTGACACAGCTTCAGTGGAAACACAAAAGGAGCTTCCTGGTGTATCTGTAGTCTGTCAGTGTAGCTGGGAAGAGAGTGCAGCAGGTCCCTCCTGTGCACACAGTTGGTGTTTGGGTGACAAACACCCTGGGGACCTTGGTGTCAGACCTGTGCAGAACCTTCCAGTGCCCGATATTCCCATCAACCAGCTCAGGACACTCAGCTCGGGCTGATGTTCCCGCAGAGCTGAGGACACTGCTGTGGAAGCAGGACTCTGCCTGTTTCTTGTTGTTCTAAAGGAAGTAATTCCTCTCTGTACAGTTTATTGAAAATCAGCAGACAAGGAAGACTCACTACCAAGAAAAGCATAAACAAATTGCAAATTACTAAGAGCAGCCAGACCCAAATCCATCCTACCTGTAGCATTTTCATGTTCAGCTTTCATCCCAGAGAAGGGAACTCTGTTCTGATGTCCTGCCTGTCTCCTGCCAGGTGAGCTGCCCCCAGGACAGCCCTGAGCAGCTGGACTGTCGCTTCCTTGGGGAGCTGCTGGCAGCGCTGCACTGCAAGAGCACTGATCTGTACAGCTGCTTGCTGCAGCACGTGGAGAAGACTGGGACAAGGTATTGCCACTGGATCTGTCATTCCCGTGTCCCCAGACATCCGGCACTGCACAGCTGACAGAGACAGTGTTGTTTGTGAATTGGTTGTACTCTTTGTTTCTTCCTGACAGCTCAAATTGACTGGATGTTTTACACATTCATCTGATTTGCAAGTATCTGAGGACATAGAAATGCTGTAAGCCAAGGAAATTTATTTAATTTGATGCTTAAGAATTGTGTCTCCCACGTGTTTGTACATTGAGCAAACAAGAACTTACAGCCCACTCTGACGTATATTTCATGACACAATTATATTGCTGAGTCCTGAAGAAACAATCTAAATGTCCAAATTTCCTCTGTCCTTTTGTGATATTGAGTCATGGATTAAAGGAGTGCCACCACCAGGCATAAAGCTCAGTCTCTACATCTAAATGAACATTAAGCTCATTTTCTGCAGAGCCCTGCAGACCATCTGTGGGAAGAAATGAAAGTCACAGCAGGCAGTGTCCTGCACTACCTTCCCCCCTTCCCTCCCAATCACCCTCATTCTTCCCTCTCACTCCCGATCTTGTCTGGTGCTTTCCAAGGTCATTGAATAAGGAAGGTGGTCCTGTAGCAGGGGAAAAAGGGAATTTAAGCATCACAGAAGCCCTGACAGTGTCGAGTCATCACTTGGGGCAGGGCACTGCATTGCAGCAGAGTTGTGGGCAAACCATTACCCAGGCATTTAAGGGAGTAATTGGGTTAAATGCCCATAATTGGGATAACTGCCCAAAGGACTGGGGATAGTCAGCCAATGTTAGCCGTGCTGCCGTAGGACTCCAGTCTGCCCAAGAATTCCTTCACAGAGGGAAGGTAATGACTCTTCAGCTGATAAAGGCCCTTCCTTGCTCTGTATTGTCCAGATAATATTTTAGTGGTGAATATGGGCCTGAATCCTGAAAGTTCTCAAGCAGCTTTGAGTTAACAGATCCTTGACTTTTGTGTTTTACAGGAACCACGACATGGAATTCACGTGCCAGGTAAGGCCCAGACTGTCCCCTGACACCGGTGGAGGGAGGGTTCAAGCAAATAAAGTCAAAGCAGTTGAAATGAAGAAGGCTGGTCTTGGTTAGTTAATGCTTCCTGCTTGGTAAAAACACACAGAGCCTGAAAACCACTGGAAGGCAGGTTTTTACAAATGTGATAATACTGAAAGGAAACTTCAAGAATTTGCATCATTCCAGTATGAGAGTCAAATTTTGGAAGTCTCTCCTGCTGTTCACTGGATGGTTTCACTGGAAAACGACTTGCACAGGTACCTGTATTTTTACAATGTGTTTTTTGCAGAGGCTCTTTCACTCCCTGGCCAGTGAAGCTGCTGCTGAGCAGCAGGTGCTGAACCTTTGAAGGCATTCAGTGTGAATGGGGCAGAAATACCTGTCCAGTGTTCACCTGCAGGAAGCAAATGCCACTGAATCCTGGCAGCATCTCCTGGTGGTCATCTGAGATTTATTGGCAGCCCATTCAGAAACACGAGGTTTTGCCCCATCATAAACTACTGGAAGTTGTAGCATCAGCTATTAATCCCTTAGAGAGGATTGGTTTGAATACTGCTTTTAAATGTTAAATTTAAGGATTTGAATATATGCTTCATGTATCACTTTATCTCACTTTGTACATGCCCCACGTATAAGACTTTGGAAGTTTTCTGGATAGATTTTGATCTATTTTTGTTCTTATTTGCCTTTTTAAAAGGATGTTTTTCATAGCAGAGCTGTGTAATTAATGATGAAACCACATTGCTCTCTACCAGGCAAAATTCTTAATCAAGATGTCTCCCCTTTCCTCCCTTCTTTGCCTAGACTGAAGATATTGAAGAATTAATTCCCAAAGGACTGTCTGAGGCAACAAAGCAGCAGATTCGTTATCTTCTCCAGGTATGGCAGCTTGGCAGCCTGTAGAAACTGGGAGCAGTGGGAGCTGGCTCACACACAGGAGGGACTTGGTACATAACACCCTTCACTGTCTATTCTCTCATCCCATTGTTTCTAAAGTGAAGGGGGTGGAATGGTGGCTTTAAAGTAACTGTCACATGGACCCACAGTCCACTTGTGTATTTTAAATGGAGCTTTACTGGGGCTTTCCTGCAGTTTCACTGGAAACTGTCTTGGCTTTTGACCACTGACAGGAGAACAGAGACCTTTCATCTTTCTGTGTTGTGTATTAAGGCTTAACTTTAAGAGCCAAACACATATAGGAGGTGCTAGAAACCCAGAAGCACAGCCTGAATCCCACCTGCTCCCAGCCCAACCCCATGGCTGGGCATGAAGCAGGGAGGGAGCTGAAGAACCAGCCCAGGAGGACAAAACCCTTTACACCTTAACCACAACAGGAATGGTTCTGTTTGTTGCCCGATGCCAAAAGCACAGCTCAGCGCTCAGAGCTGCTTTTGCCAGGCAGGTGTGTCAGAGCAGGATCCAGGGCAGCCTCAGTAGGAGTGTCCTGATCTGGGCTCCCTCAGGTAGGGGGAAAGTGATCCTACCTGGGACCTGCACCTTGGAATCACTTCCTGGTAAGTAGCATCCTGGTCTGAGTTTGCAGTTGCCCTGCTCTGACCTCCCCCATCCCTTCCAACTGGAATTATTCTGTGATTCTCTTACAAGGAAGATGGACATCAACCCCCAAATATTCCATGGCCTCATGCTGGCACACTGTCCTGGGAGGCTGTCGCACTGATACACGAAATAACGGCATGACATGCACATTCACACGCAGGAAAGAAAAGAATTTATTTTTGCCTGGAACTATATATATATACAACTTAATTACGGCCAGTGATTGGAGAATAAAATCTCCACCTCTCCAATCACACTGTCTAACAGAAACGCTTGTCAAGCTTTCTCTTCCTAGTAAGAAAGAATGTAAACATTGAAAACCCGTTACACAAACAACACCGTTGTTTACCTAAAAACCATGAGAAACTCCACTACGAATATGAGAACTATCAGAAGGCTTAAAAATTCAGGGTGACAGGAGGCTGGTTCAGCTCCAGGTGAAAAAGCTGAACCGGCATTTCCTGTTGTCTCTATGTCCAGCTGGTTTTACATCCTCACAGCTGTGATTATAAAATGCAGTCTAAATGGCTTTTAGGAACCAGGTGTTGTCAGGATCCACCCAGAGTGCTCTCAGAACCCTTGCCCACCAGGACAGAGCTGGGAGGGAAGGATTTGCACAACCCAGGATCCCGAGCTGGGAATGCCCAGAGGCTCCTCTAAGGACACAGAGGATTCCACTGTAGAAGCACATGGCACCTCTGGGATTTAGCAACCTCTAGCACTAAACAGTTGCTGAGTGGGGTTTTACTTACATTTTTATAGTTTAAATTTCACCATTTTACTCAATGCCTTCTTTCAAACTACTCTATAGTGTATGACACAATAAAACCAACAAAACCATAAATCAGAAGTGAAATTCCACTTTAATTACAAAACAAACAAAAAGGTTAGTTACACTAGGACTGAATTCACAGTCCCATCATGGTACCACTGGGGATAAAAGACTGGGAAGGGCCAATCACCGTGTGGATAAGAGAGCATGAGAGCTCCTTCTTCCAAATTAAGGGAACACACAGGAGGGTTTCACTTTTGTCCAGACAAGAAAAACCACAGCTTTTGCACAGAATATTCAGCCCTTCCAGGAGAGTCACAACTTGAGGAGTTATTTTGTGTGTCCTTTCAAAGTCTATTTTTCTTTAGATATTATAAATGTATCATGCAATGCAACAATTTGTTTTCACCTGAATCAATACACAGCTATTTGAGGCATTAAAATTAACACTCCAAAGGAGAACAGTGTTGGGCTGTGGTCACTTCTGGTTTTCTCTTTCATCCAGGTGACTCCTTTCATCTTTGGGATCTTTTTCCTTTTAAAGGGAGGAGTTGGCTGTATGAGCTTTTTTTTTTCATTTAAATTTTTAAAAATGTTAATTAAATTCCCTCACCCTTGAGCCCAAAGCTTTGCCAATCTCAAACATGACTCATTCCTCTGTGCCTTTTCAGGCAGGGCAGTAATTCTTAAAAATCAGTGTAAGCACAAAGCTTTGAAAGCTCAAATAATAATTGTGCAATATTAACACGTTTATTTTTCCCTTTATTGGTGTACAAAGGCAGTCCCTTACCCTGTTGTTCCTTCCACTTTTAAGAACGTTGTCCTGTGTTACAAGGCAGAAATTGAACACTGGCATTTGCAAAGCAAAGTGCAATGAAAATGTTTCCTGTAGAAACTGTGGGCACTTCAAAGGTTTTAGAAGTTACTGTCAGCTGTAAAGCACTTTCTGTTCTACCTCTTGTCAGGCATATCATAAACAAAGCTGCCTAATTAATCCCAATTATCCTTTTAATTTCTTCCCACCCAGATGAGAGCAACATTGGTCAAATCCCTGAGACTTGTGCTTTCCACATTCAAAAATCTACGTGAGGAGCTCTGCCATTTGCAGGATGACCTGGGGGTGAGTCCTGTTCTTCACTGCCCATGGCTCATCCAGCTGCTCCCAGCTGGCAGCAGGAGTCAGGGCTGGCATTCCAGGCTGTGCTGGTGGCAGTGGTTGTTGCTCTGTCAGTGCCTCGGTGGGGCTGGATGGGCATGGGTGGCTTTGGCAGCTCCAGAGGTTCTCTGGCCTTCAGCCATCCCAGCCCTGTGACTGTAGGTGCAGTCAGCAGATCATTCCTGTTGGGGAAACAGCAATGTTTCCCACACCAGCCCAAGTGCTTGGCAGTGCTGGGAATGTCATAGCATTGTCCTGGAAAATGCAAAGTTGAGGGAGGAGGAGTTTGAACTTGAGCACAGAACAAGGAGTCCATGCAGTGGGCTTAGTTCTGGGGTGGTTTTTATTCATTTTGGTTTTTTGCTTGGCTTCTATTTAAATTGTTTCTGGGACAGACTGGAAGGGCAGTGTCCAGGATCTCAGTGCTCACCACCCAGCCCAAAGCCACAGGTTCAACAGTGTGTGCTATGTTCCTAAAACCCAAACTTTCAAGAATGTTGAGCATTCTCTCAGTTCTAAAACATCCCTTTATTAATGACTGTTTTGCACTTTATGGGAAGAGTCTACTGAAAAATTGCAGCTTTTGACTGTGAACTTTTGACTTTTGTCCTGCAGAAGCTGGAGACTGACAATGTCTTACTGAAAAAAGATTTGGCTTTTAAGGATTCTCAAGTAAAAGAATATGAAACAATGCTGGCTTCTCTGAGGGAGAACAATCGTCAGCAACAGGTGAATTAAGAAATATTTTCAGTGTCATTCCAGGCAGCCAAAATGGGGGCAGTTTGCTGACTTTTGTGTGCTCTGAGTAACTGCTGCCTGCTGTGTGTGTGATGCTGTTTCTCCCCAGAGGAATTCCATGTGCTCATTCTGCTCATTCCCCCTCTGCTTTCCAGCAAGGGCTCAGGGACAGCACTGCCAAATGCCGCACCCTGGAGGAACAGCTCCTGTCCCTGCGGCTCAGCGAGGGGGACAAGGACTGCCAGCTGAAGGAGCTGGAGTACAGCAAGAGGGCCCTGGAGCAGGAGATCCAGAGCCTCAAACTGCAGGTGAGGGCTCACCTGGCTGGGTGCAGTAGCTGAGTACCAGACTCAGAGGGATCAGTGTAGGAAAACTAAGAACTCTCTTTGTAAAATAAAAATGGGTTCCTTGCTGCAGAGCTGCTCCAGCCCAACGCTGCAGACCACAACGGACAAGCTCTCCAGCCGCTACATGGAGATGATCAACAACCTGAGGGAGGACAAGGACAGGGAGATCCGCAGCCTCAGGGTAAGGGGCTCTGCTGGCACTAGCTGTGTGCAGGGACAGCTGCTCCTGCAGTTATAGCAGCAGATATCTACCACAGGCACTTTTTGGGTGTATTCTGGTTGTGCAGTTACTTTACTCATAGACACTGGTGATGGTTTGAAACCTTTATAGTAGAACATAAAACTGTGACTTAAAAATAACCCAACTGTTCTTTACATCAAGAAATTGGGGCTCAATATGATTAGCAGGCTGTCTAAAAGGATATTTTTTGTGTCCTGATAACATAAGAAATTAGTCAAAAGATGCTCAACAGGAAGCAAAAATAAATCCCAGTCACAGCTGTATGTCGGAAATGTCTCTTATGGAAACCAGTGGTAAGTCTCCAACCCTGGAAGCCAATTCAATTGGTTCACTGCTAGTTTAGCTTTAGAATTGTAAAATCATTAAATTAATACTGGGTAGACTTCAGTCCAATTAGCACTTTCTGAATTTACTGTGTGGCTCAACTTCCTGACCTGAAAATCCCCAGGTCTCACAGTTGATGGTGTTAAGGAAATGCCGCCCCTGGAACCCTGAGTCGGTGCTGAGGGGCCCTGCCCAGAGCCCCCCACACCTCAGAGCTCCTGCCTTGCTCTACAGTCCCAGCTGTGCCAGTTCCAGCAGGACATAACCAGGAGAGAGAGGAGCAACAGCGACTTGCAAATGAGGCTGCATGAACTGACATCGCTGCTGGAGGACAAAGAGGCTTTTATTAAACAACAGCAAGAGGTAAAATAATACAAATTATTTCTCTTCTAAGGGTTTTTGTGTTTAAGCCTCCTACTGTGTAGGTGGAACCTTACCAGGAAGTCCCTTGTCCTCTCCTGGCTCAAGAATGGAGGTTAGGATTTGTTTTAACTGTATGCTGTTCCTCTGCCAGCCTTTTGGAAGGACAGATTTTCAGACTGTTTTTTGAGAGAAAATTCTGCAAATACAGTGTTGTGACTCTGTTGAACTGATACTTCAGAAAACATTACTTCACATCAGTGCTCACTTTTGGTTTTCTCAGAAGCTCTTCAGACTGATGCATGAGAAGTTATCCGGCAGTAAGTCCCCTGGGGTGACAGCCATCATCACTAAAAAGTAATGTGTTTTTCATCTTAGAAACACATCCTTTGGGCTTTCCTTTGTTTAGGCTCTGTTAAGCAACCTGTTCAGCTCTGCAGGTACAGGAATCAGTATCCTATTCTGAGTCCCCTGTCTGATGACTACAAGGTCACATCACCTGTCAGTAAATCACAAATGATTGTAATTGAGAGAACCGGAGAGATCTGGAAACACTTAAGTTTACCTGGAGATGGACTGTTCCCTCTGCAATTCCCAAGTGTTCAATTTAACTTCAAAGCAAATATTACCCAAACTAAGAGCTCAGAGATGCCCTGGTGGTAATTTAGCTGCAAAAAGCAAAGTGACTGATGGCAGTCAGGGAACTGTCCTGGCTCTTGCAAGCAAGGCAGTAATTGTTGGGTGTGGTACAAATAAAACCTTTTGTTGTTTTCACCAGCCCCGGGGTGTTGCTGTACTGGGCAGGTAGGCAGGGACTGTGTCCTGCTGTGCTCTCAGGTGAGGAGGGAGTTGGGAGGGCTGTGCTCCTCTGCATTAGGAGCATTAATGACTCCAACCTATTACCAAAACATACAAAGCACCACATCCCTGAAACTCACCTTGAGCCAGGGCAGTGACGAACCCAGGATTGCAGAAGAGTTGTGACGTTTTAAAGAGTGATTCAGAGTAAAAATAGAGAACAGGGCTGCAGAAGCTATTTCTGTTACAGGCAGGGCTCGTGGTGCCAGGCTACCGGTAACAGGCTGGAGAAATGGTAGGGTGGCCAAGCAGGGGCGGTGGTGGCTGCAGGCACAAGGTCACAGCAGCACCTGGACACAACCACAGGGGGGTGCCAGGTTTCCCTTTTGAGGTTCTATTCAGGCTAGCTCCTGAACCCCGATGGGTTTGCCTGGCGAAGGACGATGGTAAAAGACAGGAGGCGCCCTTTTTTCTTCTCAGGACCAGGGTCCCTGTTTATTTGATCCAGGAGAAGCAAAAAGAGGACTAGGGCCCCAGGGAAACCCCCTTTGAGCCCTCGGCAAAGGGGAGGGGAAAGGGGAGGGGGAAGGAACAGACCAAAATGCAATAAACTAGAGGGTTTTTTCAGGAGATACCATGTGCACTGCAACATCTCCCCCTTTTTTTGTAAACAAGGTTAAAGCAAGGTGTTGGGCCTACTCAGATGATGAGTATGAGTTTGCCCACCACTTGGAATTTACGGGTGAGCTAGGTTGCTCCTGGTCCGCAAGCTCCGCATGGTTGACTTCAGAGGTAGAGGGAATTAGGCTGTTGAGGGCTTTTAAAATTAGACAACGTAGAACCCCGAACGCTAACACAATTAAAAACAGAACAAGAAAAATCAACAGGATTGTTTTAACTATTGAAGTCCACCACCCCGAGAGTCCCCATCCTTTGAAGATTTTGCCAAACCAGTCCTCAGATTCCTGTTTTACTTGTCCAACCAAGCCTTTCAGTTCTTTGAGGGCAGCGTGGATGTTGGGTGCTTTCGATGTTAAATTCAAACAACAGAGTCCTTCAAATTCTTGGCACTCGTGTCCATGCAGCAGCTGGAGGAAGTCTATGGCTGCATGATTTTGGAGTATCGCCTGCCTGGTAATCTCTTTGGCCTGTAGGAGGGAGCTGATGGCGGTGG
>VWYE01013445.1:5546-18516 GCA_013398995.1 Alaudala cheleensis
CTAGCAAAAGCTAAAGAGCCTTCTTTGTGCAATTACATATTAAATATATTAATTTTTTATATATTTTTAAAATATATTAATTGTTTTGAATACACATTTCTTTTTTTTGTATAATTTAAAAGTTACGGCATTCTAAATTACTAAATTCACATATATTGGAACAGGAGTTCAACACTGAAGAGAAATACTTGACTAAATTTAGAATGAAGATCTTTAACAGTATTTTCATTTGCTGCAAGAGATTAAATATGCAGGGAGATAAAAATTTTGTTTGCCCCCATAGTTAGATGAATGATTTGGAGAAATTGTAAGTGCTTTTAGTCTATCTTTAGAAAAGCTCTGTGGTTTTCTGAGAGCAAAACTTAACCCCCTGGTGACTTACAATTACAGAGTTTTATATCTGCACAGGAAGGAAGACTGAAGCATGGACCAGTTGAGGTGTGATTTATGACACTCCAAGTCTCCCTACTGCAGAGCCAAACTTCCAAGTGCTTAATGTCAGTCATTAATGCCTATAAGAACCTGCACTTCAGCCTGTGTAGAGAGATACCATCATAAAAATAGACACTCTTGGACATTTTCATTCTGTTTGGTACCATGAAATGGGGTTTTTCTTCTGTGTATGTTGTGATTCCTTGGGTCATATTAATTTCCTGTCTGTCAGAGAAATACAAGATGTGGCCATGACCTTGCGTTGCTTCGTTCAACTGGGAAGTGTAATAAAAACAGCTTTGAAATAAAATATTTTTAAGGAAGGGACTTTTTGCCAATAAAAACGTTGAAAACTACTCTAGTCATCTTTTAAATACCAGAACATATCTATTAATTTCACTGTAATTACCAAGAAAAGAGAAAAGACTAATGGTTTTAGACTTGTGAAGGATCTTGAAATAATATTAGTCTGCTCCAAATTAGCTGTTGGCTTGTTTTCAAATAATGATTCATTGTGGTATTTTACTAAGCTTTTTATTAATTCTCTTTAATAGTTCAGGACTTTTGTTTAATTTGCCAGGCAGTGCTCTATGTGGTCCTGCCTTCAGTGTTTCAAAAGTTTAAGGAAAATATATACAGCTTCAATTAAACCTTTTGAAGAAGTGTATACTGTAAATTGTGTTTAAACTTTGCCATTTAAAGCAGGGAGAATCCAGTTGAAGTATGCTTGATGGCAATCTTCTTATTGACAGTTTTGGAGCAGTGTTTAAAAGTGGCTACGCTCATTGGAGAAAAGTTTAGGGAAAGAAGAATACAAGAAAAGTGTTTGGAGGGTCTGTATGACTTGGCTCCTTCATATGCTCTCAGATTTTCCTACAGAGAAGATGATTTAATTCCTTTTCAATACAAGTGAACCAAGTAGATGCTATAAAGGAAAAGAGCCAGCTTTCCTAGTGGTTGATAATATTTAGTCAGTTGTTGAAGATGAAAGAGGGAAGACATTAGAAGTCGGTATTGCAAAAATGAGTTTCTAAGGAACCTTAAACTGAAGACTTGGTCAGTAAATCCTGGGTTCTTATGTGGATACCATCCCTATGGAGCAGTGAGGAAAAGGAGGGGGGGGGAAAACCCCAACAATCCCCCTGGCCTTTGAGATTATTATAATAGGATCATTTCAGTTTCAAATCACCTGTAATGTTATAAATTTATACAAGTTTTAATTTTAGCATGTAATGAGTTATACAGAGTTAGAATAAAATAGGCTATTTCAGTTGGAAGGGACCTGCAAGGATCACCTGACCCAGCTGTGGGGTTTTATCCAGTGGGCATGCTGTAGGTCAGTAAAGGTTACAGTTTTATGCTAAATTTAAATCAGGCAGAGCAAGAATCACACAGACAATGATTTTATTGTTAACACCTTCCTGACAATTGCTTTCCTCACAGAAAGGCAATCTTATTTGCTCCTATCTGTGAATATAGAGCAGATGCTCAGTTGGAATTGAAGAGGTAAGTAAGAACACAGGAAAACCAGATAAGAACTTTTCTGAAGCTTGACGTCTCAACTGTAAAAATGTGAATTGACATCTGTAATGCAGTTGTCAAATACCGTATCGATTTTTGGTCTGCTAAGTTGTAATTTGCTTAATTTTAAGCAAAAGAATAGTCATATGCAGAACATTAAGAAAAGCTGCAACACTGACATTTCGCACATTTTAATGGGATGAAATAGCAGTTAGTTTCAGATCATTTCACCCTGATAATGTAGACATTAAAAAGTATAAAATCCTTTTGGATTATTCCCTTATATTTTATGTGGGGAAAAAACCCATGAAAATAAGTTGCATTCTTCTTGGTTTTAATAAAACCTTAAAAAAGCAACTTAGCAGAAAACTGAATTCTCTATCTCCTTTACAACATTATTTTGCTGTGGGTTGCCCTGTTACTTAGAGATGTAAACAAGTAAAGTTAAGTGCAGACAAATGCAATGAACACTGCATGTTTAAAGAACATCTAGATAGAGTTCATTATTAAAATAATGGAAAACTGCTCATCATAGCAAAAATATTAAATTGGGAGGCTTATGAAAACTTTTTTGGCAACTTAATCTGTTGGATTTGTTGCCTGAGTGATTGTTAAAATGATAAAGCACATAGGTGTTATATCTGATCTAGCAGCAAAAGCTAGCTTGATATTTAGGAGCAATTCAAATGGTTCTCTTGGGTCAATGACATTCTGAAAACATGAGGATTTTCTTCCTGTGCAGGGATTTAGTTTGTACTGTTATGTTCTGATGGAGAATGTACAATATGATGCATATCTCGTTCTATCCGGCAGGGATTTAGCTTATCCAGGAGTATAATAATGACAAAAAGCTACATTTCATCACTTCCGGTGACCAGAACTACCAAAAAAGGGAATAGTTTTCCTCTGGCAAAGTAAAGCATTGATGTTAAACACCTCATAATCCTTGGACAGGACAGTCTTTTTTTTCCAGTAAATACAGCTATTTATTGCAACTTACAATTTTTGACTCCAGTGAATCTTTAAGTGAAAAGCAAGAGTGCAAAATGAATCTGTTGGCTTGTGCAGGGCCAGGAGTTGGACTTCAGTGATCCTGATGGGTTCCTTCCATCTCAGGATATTTCATGATTCTATGTTGTGTAAATCCTTTATGATAAATATCAGTAAGCTGTACATTTATTTTAAAATTTTTGTGCAGCTCAGCACCAAAATGATGGTGCTGGATATCATTGCTGGGAGAGCAGCTTCTGCTTCCCTTAGCTCCTGTCTCCCAGGAATGAAGCAGAGGAGAAGCACCCACACTGACAGTTTCAGATTTATCCAGTGCTGTTTGTTATTTCCTTACACCTAAAAATAGGGCAGAGCAATCACAGGCAGTGCCTTTGTGCTGCCCCATGTCAGGCTGGTAGGCATTAATTTCAGCCTAAANTTGTGTAAATCCTTTATGATAAATATCAGTAAGCTGTACATTTATTTTAAAATTTTTGTGCAGCTCAGCACCAAAATGATGGTGCTGGATATCATTGCTGGGAGAGCAGCTTCTGCTTCCCTTAGCTCCTGTCTCCCAGGAATGAAGCAGAGGAGAAGCACCCACACTGACAGTTTCAGATTTATCCAGTGCTGTTTGTTATTTCCTTACACCTAAAAATAGGGCAGAGCAATCACAGGCAGTGCCTTTGTGCTGCCCCATGTCAGGCTGGTAGGCATTAATTTCAGCCTAAAGTCTAAGTGGCTTGTTGTTCCTTCAAGGAAAAAAAGAGGAAAATCCAAGTTCCAGTCTCTACATCTGCACATGGTGAAATAGAAATTAATTGCAGCTAAGTGAAATCCCATAAATCAGAAATCAAATGTTTAGCCAGGGCAATATTCAGAATTGTAATAGGAATTTTAGGAAGGTAATGTTTAGATAAGTTAGTACAAAGATATGATTTGGAATGTGTTGATGCTTTTTAACTGACTCAAAAAGACCCCCAACCGACATTAAGTCCAGTGTAAGCAGGAATGTTCCTATTTAAAATCATATTAATATCTCTTTCAACCTCTTAGGTTATTGATAANTCAAGGAAAAAAAGAGGAAAATCCAAGTTCCAGTCTCTACATCTGCACATGGTGAAATAGAAATTAATTGCAGCTAAGTGAAATCCCATAAATCAGAAATCAAATGTTTAGCCAGGGCAATATTCAGAATTGTAATAGGAATTTTAGGAAGGTAATGTTTAGATAAGTTAGTACAAAGATATGATTTGGAATGTGTTGATGCTTTTTAACTGACTCAAAAAGACCCCCAACCGACATTAAGTCCAGTGTAAGCAGGAATGTTCCTATTTAAAATCATATTAATATCTCTTTCAACCTCTTAGGTTATTGATAACTGCCTTTTTAACACTTTTTAAAAAAATTATGGGTGCTTCACAACAGCTAGAAAACTCTTCAAAGTATGCTTCAAAACACAGCCTGTTTTCCTAATTTTCTGTTTCACAGCTACATTCTGCAGAGTTTCTTGCACCTGCTAAGGAAGCAGCAAGCATTGATTCCTTGGGGTGTGAGGCGAAGGGGTTGCTTACATTGATACCTGTCTCACAACTGAGGTTTGTGAAGAAAGCCTGAAAAATAATATCTTGGAATATCTAGATACTTTTATTGTCCCCTGACACATTCAGATTTATATTTCCCTGAAATGCTTTAGATTAATGAAACANACTGCCTTTTTAACACTTTTTAAAAAAATTATGGGTGCTTCACAACAGCTAGAAAACTCTTCAAAGTATGCTTCAAAACACAGCCTGTTTTCCTAATTTTCTGTTTCACAGCTACATTCTGCAGAGTTTCTTGCACCTGCTAAGGAAGCAGCAAGCATTGATTCCTTGGGGTGTGAGGCGAAGGGGTTGCTTACATTGATACCTGTCTCACAACTGAGGTTTGTGAAGAAAGCCTGAAAAATAATATCTTGGAATATCTAGATACTTTTATTGTCCCCTGACACATTCAGATTTATATTTCCCTGAAATGCTTTAGATTAATGAAACACACTGCATATGAAGTAAATCAGCCATCATGTTATTATTAAGTCCCATGCTGAGGAACATGTTTTGAAATACTGCTTTGTGCCGTGTGATGTCCAGGTGACTTGAAGTTTATGAATTAGATTTAATAACACATAGGATTTCCAAAAGCTTGTTTTCCAGTGTGATGCTTGAAATTAGGACCAAACTCCCCTCTCTGATATACCCTATTAACTTCCATGAGAAAACTCATTCAGTGCTGTAATCAAAAGGAGACTTTGGCTTCCCTGGAAACCCAAAGTCAGGATGTTGCCACGTGCCTCAGCATGTTCCCCTCCAGGAAGCTCAAGCATTGGTCGTTGTCATTCTCAGATTGAAAAATATGCAATGTAATCATATTTTTTTTACCTGTGACCTGCCCCTATTCGAGTAGGTTTGTACACAAAGGACCAAATGTTTTCTACTACCTCGCTGTTCAAAATACTTGTAGAAACACTGAGGTTAAGTGCTTATTTAGGCTGGAAAGGTGAATAATTAGAGCTGTAGTAGTCCAGCCCAAAGCTGATCAATCCTCCTGAAACTCAGTTATTTCCAAGAGTAAACTTGCTGGTATTCTAGCAGCCCATTTTAAAGACACCATTCCTCCTTTTCAGCATGTTACACAGAAGCATGCTGGGCATCCAAAATACATTTCATACTGAGAAACATCTGGGGATTTTAACCAATCTATTTATCTTTTCTTTAGGTATTTCTTAATTGTGCGATGTTCAGACAAAACTTGCCACTAGGAAAGGACAGGATGAAGCAAAGCATGTGTTGAGCAGGGGCTGACACTCGCAGTAAATGATGCTAGAACAAAGCCTGTCCTTTTCTTCCCCTTTCCCTTTTCCTCTCTTGGTGCAAAGTGTTTATTAGATTTTAATCAGTAACTGCAGTTTTTGCAGTAACTTGGTTGTGCTGGTCTTGTCACAAACAACTGTGATTGTCACTTTTTTTATCAGACTTGTGAGAACCAAGTACAAAGGTAATTTAATACACAGATCAACTTGGCTTTTGTCCCAGCAAAAGAATGGAATTCACCATTTATTTCTCATGAAAACTGATGAGGGCTCTTTTGTCCACACTTTTTTGGAGGCTGATGGTGTTATTTAAACTGGCTCAATGAAAGTATAATACTTCAAAAATTAGATACAGCAACATTATTAAGTAGGAAAGATCTGGTTTTGCCATGCATTTCTGTATTTTAGAGCATAACTAAAGAATTTTGGGGCATAGGTTTCAGGGATAAGTTTTCCTATTGACCAATATAATAGAGTCATCACAACAGGTGCAAGGGATTGGTTACACTGGTGGAATTCACCTGGGTGTACCCAGGTTTTTCAATGCATGCTTTTCAAAACAAAACAGTTTGATAGCAGGTGTGACTTTTAACCATACCTACCTTTGAAGAACTTCGTCATCATCATTTGTTCAGCACTGAATATATTTTGCAGGTGGAGGAAACAGAGGGAAATGTAGTTTGGTTTTGATGGGACAGGGAGAGGATGAGAAATTATTGTGTTGGTATTTTTACCCACTTTGTGTAAACCAAATTAGGTAAATTTAATTTTAAAGTAGCCCCCATGCAGAAGAAAGCAATTTTATCTGCTAATATAAACTGGAATTGTCATAGAAACCTTTATACAAGTCAGCATAAATACAAAGCCTGTACTAATCATTGTCATTGGGTGGCTCTGCTTGTGCCAAAGCATTGTCTGATACTATTACTCATGGCAGAGCCCATTATGGCACAGACAAAAACAAGTGACTGAATATATAAGGAAATTTAGATCTTTACAAACGAAAGCTAGAAATTCATGTTTCAGTCACCTTACTAACAGTAAATACGTCTGTTTATATTTCTCTCCCATCTATAAACCCAGTAGTCTGTGCTACAGTTAAAAAAATTGTTATTCCAAACACTGTGGCTTTGCCCCCTTTTCCATACAGTCATGAAGGCACATTCAGCATGTGCTCTGCCTTGGTTAATGAAAGGGACTGTCTGTTTAAGCATTTCTCTTTATCCAGAGTCCTGTTACTGCTCCCTTCAGATTCAAGTTGAGTGAGTTTTGACTTCAGTACCTGGTTTCTGATCCTCCATTCTAGCCTGAGTTGGGAAAAGTTGGTTTTGTGGTTGAGGCTGTAGATCAGACAATGAGTAGCCCCCCAAGCCTGCCACAACTTCTTTTCAGCCTCAGGGAATTTACTGTTTAAAGTAATTTCAGAACTCAGTTTAGTTGGGTTTCTCTACATTCTGGCTGCTGGTGAGTCTGTTGTGCTACCAGAAGTTTTTAGCATAAATTGGAAAATTCCGTATGTTCAGTACCTCTGGAAGTCAGATATGTGCACCTAGTCTGAAGGTTGGTGACGCTTCATAAATTTAATTTTTTGTGGCTGCATTCAACAGAGAATCTTTGTCTATACCTTTCCTTAATCCTTGAGTTACTCTGCAACTGCAGCTTGATTATTCTACTTTTCTCCAAATTCCTCATAGCTGAAAGGAGCAAATCTTAGTACTGTGTAGTAGTAAACAATTCTTACTGCTTTGAAGAACAGCAAATTTCATTTCTATGTAGTGGATTAAGTTTTTATGAAAATCTCTGAGGAGTCTGAAGTTTGAACTGTTTATCTGTGTGTGAAAGCATACAAATCAATGTTTCTGGCAACCTCAGTGTAATGTTACTAAGTGATCTATTTTATGCAAGTACCTGCTTCTTAACTCAGTGCTTTCCATACTTTTTTAAAGAAGTAATATTACATGTGTCCTTGGTGGTAAAACAAATCCATAACTTAACTGAAGCTGTTGTATGGTTACAACTTCAGAGTGATTTTATGTCACATTCTTGAAATGACTTGCAGATTCTTCATGAAGTTTCTTTTTAGTGAAATTTATGTGAATCTTACTGGTCCAGTAGGTAAGAAATTGAAGTGCCCACTGAACAGTGTTAGATAAGAATAATTTTCACTTGGGTTTGCTATGTCTTCCTCAAAATAATATACTTTATGTTACATTTTTCAGAAGTAACAAAAACTTGTATAAAAATATTTTATGGAGGTATCCTGTCATTCTATTTCCTGTATTATGGCAAGACAGAATTTATGGCCAAAACAGTTTTTTGTAATGGAATTACAAAGGACAACTATGAAGTTTTGTGAATTACAGTCAGAACATGGTATTGCGGTTGTCTGTTTCCATCATATGCACACTTAGTCATGATTTTAAGTAGTATTGAATTTTTATCATATTAGTTTATTTGGTCTCTTGTTGAAAACTGGAAAAGCCTCTGGAATAGTAATCCCAAAAATCAGCTGCATAAGATTCCACTTTTGAAAACCCAGCTGTCTGTAGCTGTAATTATTCTCTGAACTACTTGTTTGCAAAGACTCAATTGAATATGACTGTGGGCCTTTCAAAATAATTCATATCCTAAAATATCTGATTTTTATAATTTATTTGCTTACCCATGTATGAGAATAATTGAACAAATTGGTGTGTGCATGCATATTTCATGCATTCTCAATTACTCTGTTTTTTCTCTTCTTTCAGGCCAGCCAGACTATTCAAGTTACCAAAAAGGTAAGGATCAGTGCTGTCATAGCTGAGGTTTGTGAAATTATGAAGGTGGTAGATGAGGTGATGACAAAGCTGTTATTCCCCATACAAAGCAAGAATAAGGAATATTCAAAGAAAATAAAAGCCATTCAAATTAAATGAGATTTTAAAAGTATTTCTTTAGGCAGTGGAGAGTATACTCCTGCAACTGCCATGGGAAACCAAGGAGGCAGATAGTATCAGAAAGGTCTAACAACATTTAGAAAAACTGATCTGCAGTGGGTCCCTAAATAAACACTGAAACAAGGACCCAGAGCCAAGTTCTTTAACATCCCTAATAACACATCTGTGAATCCTGGGGTAGCAGGAAGGGGAGAGAACATGCAGGGTATCCAAACTCAGACTCTATTTACAGACAGAAAAGCAGTCTCCTCATTAGTAGTAGGCCAGAATTTAAAAATCTATGCAGATTTCAATGCTTCTTGTTTTTCAACTATTTTAGCGTGTTTTTATTACAGTCTGTGCCTGGATACTCCATGCCTCAGTACTGTTTTGGTTAGGTGTTGCTCTGAGAAATAGCTTGGTTTTATCATCAATAGTGATAAACAAACCTGACAGACAAGTTCAGAAAATTTCATCATAGTAGTTTTTAATTCTTCCTAAAACCCCATGCAATCTAGAACACTGGGTTTGGATTGTGTAGGCTCTGTAGCATGGCAGGGTCAGAGAAAATAACGGAGCATTGTCTCTAAAACTGTCAGTGCATCAGAGTGGCAACAAGAAACCATCTCAAGTGAAAATACATTAAAAACACAATCCATCTTTAGCATTTGCTTTCAGTAAAGAGCAGGTCTGTTTGTTAAGTGTCTGTTTTGAGTTACAGAAATCTGTGTGTTGATATGATTTGGGTCACACAAATATCTATTGTTCACAGTGACCTTTTTACAATACAGAAACTATATATGGTACATTTCTGTCTATATGAGCCTGATGAGTGGTCGAACCTGAGGACACCTGTATATAGGAGCTGAATTGAAAAGTTTGTCACTAGCCACATATTATGCTTAAAACAGGAAAAGAACCTAAACATTCTCTTTTTTACCTTCTCCTTTTGAAGAAAACATCCAAGGTCTTGGATCACCTTTGGACAAATTGCTTGATAACAGTGGTGCTTTTAGTGGTGCTAAATATAGATTAAAGTACTGTATCTCCCAAGCATTTTGAATTACTTAAAGCATGAACTTAAAAAAACAACTAAAAACAAACCAAACCTTTTTTAGGTGTGTGTGAAAAACATCAGGAGAAAATAAATTAATTAAAGCTATATGCATTTTAATGGTACATAGCTAACTAAAATTAGTACCATTCTAACAAACTGAAAATAGGGCAAAATGGCATAAAAAGTGGTATTTCAGTAAGTGTCAGACTTATGTGAGTTCATCATTCAGTGCTGGAATAGTTTGGATGAAAAAAACCCGAGAAGGTATAAATGTGGCTATATGTCTAGGTCTTTGCATAACTGAAAAATAGTTTTAATTAGGCATCCAAAAGTGGGAGGTTTTATCCTGATTTAGAAAAGTACAAGGATGTGCTTAGCACTAAGAATATCCTTTTTGAATGTGATGTCTCCACTGAGGAATTGATTTAAGCATTTTCCCCTTGGACTCAGGCATTTTCAGCCTAGTGGTCGTTTATGCCCAATCTGTCAGGGTGGTGGCTTCCTCCTCACAGAGGAATCAAAAATGTAACTAAACTCGTGTTATAGCTTTTTAATGGGTGAAAAATAAAAAACCTGCCATCTCTTTAGCCATGTACTGTGGGTTGGGGTTGAGGCTGGTTTTAGGTAACTTGGTTGGAGCTAGAGCCCTCAGCAGAACTAAATAATGCTCAGACAGGTAAAATTAGAGTTGTCAGTCCTTTTGCCAGCCCAGGTCAGCTTTGCTTATCTGAATTTCAGTATGTGGTAAAAGAAAGAAGAGAAATTTGCAGGTGTAAACAAGCACTTCACTGTTCTCTGTATGTGGCTTATTATATCACATGAAACAGTTAGGACAGAGTTTCTTTTACAGTTGAAGGAATTTACCTAATTTAAGAGTGCTCAGCTGAGAATGGAACTGTAGAGATAACATGTCAAAGTGGTAAATATGGCACTAGTGATGAATAGGAAAATAAATCTTTTGGGTATAACTGTAATGACTTAGAACAAATGTCTGTAATGGCTAGTTAGTCTATGTTTAGAAAAACATTTAGTTCTATAAATAGGAAAATTCTATTAGGTCATTTACTTCACTTCTACTTTGTACAATTGCTCATTTGAGAAGCTGCCCCTCTGTGATTGACTTTAATGAAAACTTTGACTTCAGAATGCTTTTCAAGATTTTGCTAATTAACCTCCTATATGAGCATGTCAGAATTATTCCATGTTTACTCAATGGGAAATGAAGAAACACCCAGTGCTTTGGATTTCCTTGCTCTTCAAAGCTCTACTTAGACCCCTAGAAGTGCCTATTTCCACATGCTATGGAAAAACAGGAATAAACTTGCTTATGCCATTGATTTTGCAGTCAGAACACTGGGAACCTGCTGTTGGAGTGGGGGGGATGGACAATCCCTCCCTTCTTAGCAGCAGGACAGAAAATTCCGGTTGAGCTGATAATTGTATTGTGATTATCAGCAAGTTGTTCTTAAAACTGAAAAAGAGCCGTCACCTTTTAAGACAGTAGAAATATGTAAAGGAGCTCTCGGCTAAAAATTTTCATGTTATGCTGCTTGTAAGTTGAGGAGGAAATAAGAGTGGAGATCTTCTTGATCACTATTTAATGTGTACAGAGACCATTCGTATAGAAAGATTCATAGCCTGTAATTACTTTTCTAATGCTTTTATGGGACTTCCTATACTCTCTTTGCTTCCAATATTAGACAGTGTTGCTTTTGAAATATAAACTCTATGAATTCAAATCTTTATTGTAAGGAAAAACATTTAGAAATGAAGATTTCTTGATTTCACTTAATTTTCTGTACATTTCTCTTGAATTAACAAAAATTCAAATATTTCACAAAAAAATGAAAATTAGGTTTGCATATAACAATTTTTCCACTCATAAAATTTAGAATGAACTAGATGTTAAAATCCAAGGATGGATGTTATGCTGTAAGACTAGACGGTCAATGTGGGTTAGTTTAAGTATCATGTTGCCAACCCCTTGCATCTTTTAACTACAACAAATTTAATGGATCATGGGTATGTAGGGTTTGAATATTTTTAATGACTATTATAAAAATAGAGGAAATGTTTTCTTTGGGTTCTACTTTAAAACAGATCTTTTTCTTTCTTAGATTTTTTTTCTTTAAAATGCTTAATCTTAAAAAAAACCCAAGTAGTGATGTTTTCTCTCATTAAATTTTTGACAAAGCATCTTTTTCTAGTGGTTTGCAATCATGGATAAGCTTACATTTTTGTCATAATCCTGGGGGAAAAGAATAGTCTGATCTGAAAAGCTCTTTAGGGAAGTATGGCTTAGCTCTGTGTGCAGTTTTTGTGTCTGTAGCACCTCTCCCTGCTCCTCTTCCGTAGCTATGCCGCGCTCATCGCCGACTGGCCCGTGGTGGTCCTGGGCATGTGCACTGTGCTCATTGTGGTGTGTGCACTCGTGGGAATACTAGTTCCAGATCTTCCAGATTTCTCTGATCCACTGCTGGTAAGTCAGTATCAATCACTTGTACTGTCAAAGAAGTATTTTTTGTTGGCTGTTTTTTCCAGTGGAATCAGTAAACAAGCAAATGCAAGAACAGCAATTGATACAGTATTAAATCTTGACATTGGAGCAGCAAATTATAATACAAAGCTGAAGTTGCCATCAGAGAATGTTACCCACTGGATTCCATTCCCTCTGCATTTTGCTGAGGTCATATGTCCTTCAACAGAACTGCTTCATTTTGAGTAATGTAAATTCATCCCAGTTTTAGATGTACAGCACAGACCGTACGTTCTAAATCAGGTTTTAAAGAATGAAGGCCAGGATCTTTTAAAGGAGAGGGGATTCTATGTGCCTTCTGGGGATGAAGTGATAGCCATATTGAAAGGCTAAAAGTAATTTTTTATCAAATTCTATTAAATATTGCACTCATTTCTTACTTTTCATGAATTATCTTAAGCATGAGTAGCTTTCAGGATTTTTTTATTGAAAATATGGCATTTAATTATTACCCTCAAATAAAAATAAACTCTTCCTGTAAGTTACTGGTATTTATAGTATAGTATGTGTATCTGTACATATCCATATGTAATGGATATTTCTTGAAAACAGCCAAGTTGTTAAAATTGTTTCAAAGTCACTTTCAAAATTATTTAAATATTTGCCTTATTCTTGGAGAAACAGAATACATACTTGACAGTTTTAAATCATATTTAATCAATAAAGAG
>VWYE01013447.1:7909-71522 GCA_013398995.1 Alaudala cheleensis
GAAAGGGGAGTATTTATAACCTGAATTTATTGCCTATAAAGTCACTTTGCTGCAAGAATCCTGATTACAATCAAATAACCCACCAAAATGAAACTGTTCAAATGTGATAAATTTAATGTGGTAGTAACAACATAATAATGGGCAAAAATACATTCAAGGTTTGTGATATTATCAGAAAAATCTGCATGGAAACAAATATTCAATTATGCATGTCACATAGAGATAAATTAAGAAGTTATATATAAAATCAAAATTTTCCAATGTCTACTTCTTTTGAAGAATGGCCATGTCTTCTATTATAAATCTTCAATCTGAGATACAACTGGTGTAATCTCAGTACAGATATTCATGCAAGAACACGACTGCAGACCCTGGAGACTTGTAAAATTTGGAGTTAGGCTAGTTTGCACAATCAAATACTGTTTGGGCCCTCATTTTGTCCCACATTAGAAAGTAGAAATAGACACATGCAGCTTTAAAAAGAAGAAATCCTTGTAGAGGGAACAGTATTTACGTTTCTAGATATTGTATAGGTACATATAGAAACAAAGAGAATCTGAGCTGGAGGATTACCTGAAATAAAGCTTCAGGGGCAGAGTAGCAGACTGAGGAGACTTACTCTACATTCCTCCCTTCATCATCAATATTAGCCCTTCCTATATTTTCATTGTCCATTTTGGAAAGGGATGTTTCATTGTCCTGGCCAAAATGAAACACTGAGACATCTTCTAGCTGTTCTTCCACTATATTTTTAATGATATTTTATTTCCAGCATTTTAATTTTTGTTCATAATATTTTTCTACTGTTTTATTATCTATTAATAATTGCAGAAGATTTGGTAATGTTGGTTTCATGGCAGTACAACACAGAAAGTGAAACACTTTTCACAAAAGGTCCAGTGGTGCCTGTAAATTAAACTGTATTATACTTCAGAGTCTACTTGAATCTGGATAAGATTTGAGAGAGGGTTTTTTAGGATTTACCTGATGCCTGTTGCTAAATGGTGGTCACTGCAACTTGATTTCACTACAACAGTTCCATCCTTTTTACCTTCAGTGTTATCCCAATCTTTCTATAACACATGCATTTTCTCTACTATGTACTAGTATAACTTGTTGAAAGTGCAACTGTAATTTACTTTGTAGGGACAAATAAACCCAATTGCCTTGCTCAACCTGTTTGTTTGTCTTTATCTTTTATACCTTCACACTTCATCAGAAAATGTCTTCAGTAACACAGCATAAATACATGAGATCTGATCCTCTCTAGCTACAGAAATATTTTCTATGAGTAATGGAGCTCCAAAATTAAGATCATCTCACTTCTCATGCAGCAGAGCTGAGAGTAACTTAATTCTAATTTTAGCATTTCCATACACTTGGAGGCACAGTGAAACTGATGCCTTTGACAGCACAGTCCATTCATGGATCCACAGCCTTCCCACTCTACACCAGCAGCCCTATAAGAGAAGCTGCTGGAGAAGGAAGAGTATAAATGGATCAGGAAGGATGCTGCTGTCAGTCCAGAGAGCTTGTGGAAGACTGGGGTCAACACTCCTGTTCTGAGCTGCTTCTCCTGCTTTGTTCCAGTTGTGTAATATAACACCAGCATTCGGGCTCCTCTTTGCCAAGCTGTGGGCAGGCACAGATGGAAGCACCTGAGCACTTTAGTGGCATTTGGACATAGATTTAACTCCAAGGTCAAAGTTTCACTGGGGACTCTCCTAATTTCTTAAGACATGAATGAAATTAATCGTTTTGTGCAAAGATTCCTAGCTGCATTGTTATATTAATTTCCAGTACTAGTCTTAGGTAATTTTATTGGTTAAAAACAAAAGAAATTAAGAAAAAAAACTAACCTCAAACAGTAGTAAAGAACATATTGACAAAAATTTGGTGGCAGACATTTATTTTTACTGTGTATTTCAAGCAGCTTTTGGGGTTTTTTTTTAATTTTTCATGTTTCTTCCATGCTGTTTGCCTTTACCAATCATAATTACCAAAATTAATTTGATATTTAATAAGTTTTAAATGAGAGTAATTTATTGCAGAATCTGATGTTAAATTCCTGGATTTTGTGCTTTTTGTGCTGTAAACATTACTCTGTAGAGACACAGTGCTCTCAGTGACCGTGCCCACACAAGATGGACCTGGACAGCTCTCAGTCTGTGGGAAACCAGAGTATCTCTCTGGTTCTCCTGATGGGCAGGAGCCTGGACAGGGGGGGTGATCCTCCTTGGCCTGTGCCAGAAACAGTGATGATTTTTGGTCTCAGCCCATGGAAAAAGCATTGTCAGGGTTGTCAGAGGATTTGGAGGTCACAAGGGTTTGATTTGTNTTTTTCATGTTTCTTCCATGCTGTTTGCCTTTACCAATCATAATTACCAAAATTAATTTGATAATTAATAAGTTTTAAATGAGAGTAATTTATTGCAGAATCTGATGTTAAATTCCTGGATTTTGTGCTTTTTGTGCTGTAAACATTACTCTGTAGAGACACAGTGCTCTCAGTGACCGTGCCCACACAAGATGGGCCTGGACAGCTCTCAGTCCTTCCAGATCGCACAGGTCAGCTCAGGTGGGTTTTAAGTGCAACACATTTCTGAAGTTAGCTCAGTGTAGTCTGCAGTGCACTTACACACACCACAGGTGAATAGTTCCTGGTGGAAAAAAATAGCCTGAAAAACAAGAAAGCAAGCTGGAAATATGACATCAATAAAACATGACCTATCTGGGATATTTTCCATAAACATGCTTCGTTCTGTACCATGTGATTGTGCATATCTCCACAGTTTTTTGCGTGTTTTCAGCCCACATCCTCTATTTCTGTGTGTGGTATGGTAATCCAGATATCTCATATTTCCCATATTGTCCAACACAGAATCTGCTTCTTTTTCTACATACCATGGAAATGTTATTTTCTTTGTTTAGTTCCCATGTTCCTGGTTTCCATCTCCTTCTGCTCCTAAACTGTAAGTTAGCCTCTTACCTAGATTCTCCTGTTAAATGATTGATTCCATGAAGTGGCACAGGGAGCAATAATGTAATCCAGTGGATAGAGAAGAGACAAAAAAAAACTTCAGGCTGGTCTCAACTATACTAGGAGACAAAAAGGAAAATGTGTTGCATTCCAAAGCATTCATATCTGTCATTCCTCAGGGTAGGTTTCCAAAGAGTGGGAACTTAATACATTTCAAAACAATTGTCTGCCAGGGTGGCTGCCCACTGTTTTTCCTGCTCCCCCACACATGTCAAACACAAACTGCTCTTTAAGTCGTTTTTCTTTATTACACTTCTAGAATGTTTTTGTTATTAGTTACAGTACTTGTAGCAGCCCTGAGCTTTACAAGAAAAAATAATTATGATTAATAATTGCAGAAAATAGATGAGTGAAATAGTAATGTGCACCTAAGGGAGGATTGGCTTGACTTCATTTTGATAATGAAGCTGGGATTAATTAAATGAATAGATATAATTTTTGTGAAGTCAGCTAAAAAAAAAGTTAATCTTTATTTTACTCTGAAGGTACATTTAAGAAAAAAAAAAAAAAGGCATGTTCTCACTTAAGTCTACTCCCTTGCAGTGACATTCAAGGGGAGAAAAAGGCTTAATCACCAAGAAAGTAAAGCTTTAAAAAATTCAGTTATATATGCATTATTCACAAAAACACAGTCAGTGATTTCATAAGCAACCAGACAATTAAGGAGTTCAACAAAAACTCAATAGGGACCTTTAACAAGGTAAAAGATTGGATTTCTAAAAAGGTTCTGAGTCACAACTTCCTCAGCTTGTTTCTTCATGGGAAAGAAAGAGGAGAGAGAGAGGGTGAGAGACTGGGAAGGCAATAGGAAAGGGAGCAAGGGAGAAATAAAAACATATATAAAAAGCAAAATTTGCTTACTGGAAGATTTATATTATGGAAATCTAAACAACTTTATCTTAATATGAGACTAATTATGATGTTCTGCACCTTTAGTTGTACAGCTGACTGATTAAAAAATTAAATATTTCATAAATTTAAATTATCAACTAATTTCTTGGAAACAATTTAAATGTTAAAAAGAAAATCAAAAGAAAAAAACATCATCTTACATTTGCATTACATTTTTCTCTATCTAAAGCAATATACATCAGAAAGAAACTCATTCCAAGGGATACCATCCTTTCATTTCTTCTTGCTCTGATGATAAAACCAACAGCAGTCTGTTATTCTAGATTGCAAATTGTGCCTGAAAATGTCAGGGCTGAGGGTTTGTAAATACTCTTTCTGGGCTTTTCAGGTTGGTGACTTGTGCACTTTGAATTTTACAGAGTGAAGTGTAATAGTTGTTTCCTCCCTGGATATAACCCTAAAGTAACTGGAATTGCTGCATGAGACCTGCTGCTGCTAACACCAGCTCTAGGAACAGAACCCTGTCTTAGACATCAGACCACCACAAGAACAAATGAGACAGAGGAATCAAAAGAGTTGTGAGAAAGGAAACAGGTGAGCAAAAGCTGCAATAGGAAAAAAAAAAAACACACTCTACATAATGCACAATACAGGGTTGGGGGATTTGGTTGTTTTTTTGGGTTTTTAAAATTATTTTAAAATGCCTAGTTTCAATGCTCTGTTACTATAACTGATATGTCTTATTTGGATGGGTAGATCTAGGTATTTCACATGAACTCTTGGATAAGAATAGAATGATATTTTTTTTTAGGATATGCAGCCCATTTGCTAATTCTGCATGACTTTATCACTCTTCTGCCAGAACAGGTACTCTTAACTCAGGGTTCCACCAGGAAAACCCCTAATTTTATTATTTAGGTGCCTAACACTGAAGGTAGTTGCAACTTTAATTTTCACTGTGGGATATGGATCAAGATTAATGGGTTGCTAGCTGGATAATGTTTCTTCTTTTGAGTATTGACTGTCTGCCAGATCTGTTGTTGAAGGATATTACTCTCTTAACATCATTTTCCCTTTGAGAAAGGGAAAATCTAAAGCAGTTATCAGGCTGGCTAAAAAGGCATCTCAAAATCCTCAGCTGGTATAAACTAGGTGTGTAGGAAGGAGAAAGAAGCATTACCATATAACCAAGGAAAATGTGCCCCCATGCCTCCCGTCCCTTTCTGAAGCCACAGCCTTAATCAACCCTTATTGAGGGATCCTCTGCATTGTGTCATAACACTGGTTTGACTCCTCACATGCACACAGATGTCTGTAATGTGTTATGGTGTCTGGTACCTCCAGAAACACAGAGAAGAGCACCAGGTGTGGTACCTCTTCCAAAAGGAGGAATTAATCTGTGTTACTTTGCATGCCTGTGTTTCATCATTTTGACAAATGGTTATCACTGGTAATCACAGCTGCTTGCTGACATTCCTCTCAGAAAAATTACACCATGTTGTATTTTCTTCATAACTTTATGGTATCAGGCTGGCTTGTGAAACTGTTTAGCTAGCTACTGGTTTTGCTTGCTGGTTTTGCTGTGCTAGCCAGCATTTAATTGCAAATTTGTGAAGATGAGTGATTTAAACTGGTGGCTGAGAAGCTGCTATTCGTAAAGCCACTGAAGAAAAGAATTCACCACAAACCAGTTTTTTAATTTTTTCACAAGGACCTGGATGGTTTTAGCAGTCATTATCCAAAATAGTTTGTTCAATGCTAGTTTGAGAATCACTGATCAAACTTTTGTGTCTGTCATTAACTGTCAAAATTTCAAGCAAAACACTCCTACCCCATAATAATAATTAAAAAAAAAAAAAAGTTATGACACTACAGGGTCAAAATCCCCCTAATAAACACTATTGTCAATTTAGGGTTTTAAAGGTATGTTAAAAGGCAAAAGGGAAAGAACTGAATGGATGCTAGATTGAGGATGGTTTTTCTGAAATTTAAGAAAATGCCTTTCAAGCAGTTACAATGCAGGTAATATTACAAATTTTGCCCGTGGCTGAACTTAATACAAGAAATTAATATGCAATGGCTCAGACCTGCTGCACTTATCATAGGTGCATTAGTAACATGTTTTGCTAATTAAGTTTAACATTTCTGTTTGTCTCCCAGCCCAGAGTATTTTATATAGTTTTTTACATTATATTCCTCACCAAAATCAGCTTAAGAATTGCATATGAAAACAATGTTAAGAAGTCAAAAACACTAATACTTTGTACAAGACCTTAATGAAAGTATGAAAAGCTGAAAGCATTGGACAGCTTCTATTCGGTGTTCATTCATAATGGCTTTAATGTAGGATTTGATGTAACAATCTCGTCTCTGTTATTCAGTGAGAAGTAAGGACATCTTAGAAATGAAGAGACTAGTAAAGAGAAACACACATGGTGCTGTGTCTTACAAGAAAACTTCTCTTGGCAAATTCGGAACCAGAGGAGAGCATCTCACAAACACAATTTCACCTTCTTTTGAGCTGCTTACTTACATCTTCTTCCAAACAAAGCAAATAGTTCACTTCCAGTAATTGCTGAGAACACCAGAGATTAAAAGGAAAAAATAGAAACAAAGAATCTGAGAATGGCTTCCCTTGCAGGGCCCAGTTTGACACTGTCGCTTGCAACACTGTGCATCTGTTGCATCATCTCTGGTGCAGGGTCTGGGGTCCCCTTTGGGGACCCTCTGATGGGCCATGACACCCCTCTGCTGTGGATAGGCTTTCCCTGGATGAAGGGCCCCTCAGCTGGGCTCTGCACATCAGAGGATGGGCGGTGACTGCCTCTGACCAGAGGCTTTCCAACACACCCCCAGAGCCTCTCTGTCCCCACCCTTTGGTGAGGGTCTGTGTGAGCCTGGCAGCCCATAGCCCTGGGGCTGTCACCTCCTCCCTGAAGGCATGAGGCTCCTGCTTTGTGAATGTCCCCATCTCCGAGTTGGTACTTTATCTCATCTTCATCAGCGAACAGCCTGGGGCCTCGCTTAGAAGGCCTGTTCAGGGTGTGGTGGTGTTCTTTGTAGCTCTTGTAACACTGTTCGGCTATAATAGGCAAAAGTCTTTCATGAAAATATCTTCGTCATAAACTATAATATTGCAGTCTCTGACACAAATCCCATCAGTAGAAGTGAAGTGAGTAGCTGTGTGGTTCTCAGTCGTTGGGTGGGGTAAACAATGAGTGTCATATATATAGGTTTCTTTACAGTTACAATTCTTTTTATGAGTCATAAAATCTACATTTTAAGACCCTGCTTCAGAATGATGCTTTTAAATCTGTGAGAAGTTCTGTGACATTAACTTTTAAGTAAAATGTTTATTATATTTCTCATTTAAAGTGCCACAGTATCACCACCTGATAACCACATCAGCTTTAAAAAAACATATTTTCACCACAATTGCTAAACAGTGAAATAATGAAATCAAATGTGTTTCTCAGGCATTCAAATATAACTCTTTGTCTGAATATAGAGAAAATCTTTCTGCCTCCACCCCTTCAGAAAAGCACAATATTAAGGAAGCCATTTATTCAAATTGCAGAGTTCAGTCACAAATTTTATGAAAATTAGTGGAGCCAACAAAAGGCTAAATTCTGATATATACATGCACTAAAAACAAAAAATTCAACATCAAGTCTACCAATATCATCAAGTCTACTAATATCACATATTTCATAAAGCCATGCTTAATACAATAGTTTTGAAACTATTACATAGTGAAAGTACTATGTACAGTCAATCAAGTAGAAGAAAATATCACAGGAAAAACCTCATTTGTGTAGCAAATAATTTTATATAAAATTTGTTTAATATTTTTAATGGCAGTATTGTTGTAGTGTTGAATAATGTATTGGCCAAGATGTAAAAATTTATTATGTTAGTACTTGGGGATTGTAAGACTCAGCATCAGTTTTTCCTATGAAGGTTAAAAGTGGGAAAGATGGTGGGAAATAATATTGGATAGGTTAAATTATTTTTTTGTTTCAGTCCTCCTAAAACTGCAGCCAGGTTTTGTGTAGTTATAAGTTGTCCAAGAATATCTGCATCCCCAAAGGACTCATAATCAACATTTTGTAGTAAGCTTATTAAAGTAAATCTAACAAATGTAAAACACCAAGTGTGGTAGCTATGCTGTCCCACAGAAAGACTGCAGAATTTTTCAAGGTCATCATTCCCATGTCCATAGTAGCTGAGATTCTGCTAAACCATAAGAGCTGCCTCCCTCCCCCCATTTGGATTAGATTGATACAGGGCAAATCACAAACATCGGTCCTGTCCTTTGTGTCTTAAACATGAACCTCCATAACAGCAGATGTAACCACTAATATCACATATTCAGTGATAATGAACAAAAAAATCAATGCATTACAATATTTACTCCTGCAGCATCTGAATCTTAAAGCATCTTTTATCTACTGCCAAGTGTGAATGACCTTTACAGTTCCAGCTGGTTAGGGATCTTTTAATTTCCAATTTGAACTTTATACCTGAGTGTCTTTACTTTGGTCACGTACCTGTAGTGACTTTTAGATTTAAGTAATTCTATTCCTTCCTTCACATCTACTCCTTCACATCTCAATGAATTAGTCAATCCCAAATACATTATCATCTTTTTTTTTTCTAGCTGAGGCTGTGTAAACCCAGTTCTAAACCTCTCTTGCTCAGATAAATATTGCATTCTGCTAATTACCATAATAGCTGTTTCCTACAGCTGTTCCTTTATTATGTTAATCTTTGTTGAAAATAGGTGACCAGAATTGTATGTAATATTCTGAACGAGGTCTTAATCAGAGCCTTGTAAAAGGAAATTAGTATTAACCTGGCTCTGTTTGCAACATTGTTCAATCTTTTCCAGAATTTCACAGTCCTCTTTTACTACTTAAGCACCACAGCTATTTGGTCTCTTGTTAGGTCCTCAGTTAAAATGAGAAAAAAGTATTGTTCTTAAATTTATGTTTTATGTAAACTCATTGGCTTTTCATTACTAAAGGGATAATGTTTTGTTCAAAGAATTGTTAATGTATATCATAAATAGTATTTTTTTCTGGTTTATTCATAGGTTACTTGTCCATAAGATATGAAAATGAAAACTTACTATCAATGTCAAGGAAATACCATTTTGAAGATATTCCAGTCTGTTTCCTGATGAGATTGGAATTGCATCCATTCTCAGAGAGTAAGATTTTTTTTTTTTTTCAGGAGAGATAGGGACTAAGAAAAAAAGTCAGAAATCTTCAAAATAATAGACAAATAATAAACTATTAAATATACCATACAACTCCTAATGCAGTTCTAGGTTACAGAATGACCTTAAAGTGACTGCAAATATTCTGCTGTTTTAGGTGAAATATGGATTACTTTATCACCTGAGGGTTTGGAAAGCCTGTTAAAAGCTGGTGATGTGGCAGCAATGACTTTTCTCACTTCCAGAGATCATGAAAAACAGATACATCTTGCTCTGCAAGGAAGAGGAGTACCAGCATGACACTGTATAAACTTCTGAGCCAGAGTATCTGTCAGCTTTGAATGACTGGCATGACACTCATGAGCCAGAAGAAGTAGATGATTCATTAAAGGAGAGTGCACGTTAAAGCATGGCAAGATTTAAAATCAGATAATAACTGTTACAGAAAATTTGGATTTTTTTGGTTCAGAATGCTTTCCTTTTTCTTGTCTCAAGCTTTTTTTTCTTCTCTTAGCCAGCAGTATTTTTTCTTTTCTCCCCAAAACCAGATCATATAGAACAGTGAAGGACTTCTAAATCACACACATTTTCTTCTTCCATTTTTACCTACTCTTCCTCCTTCACAATAGAAGTTTATGGGTCTAACTTTTTTGTAGACTGATTCTTACAAGCTATTTTTAGTTCAGTTCCTACTTGTAATCTTTCTTCCAATGCAGGATGTGAGGCCACAGTTGAAACACAAGAAAAACCTTAGTCTGGTAGTTGTTTTCTCACTTCTTCCTTGTGCTTTTTTTAGTGCTTTTCCAAGTGGCTTGTGCCTGTCTACCTAGGAATTCATCACACAGTAAATCTGGGTGAACAAAATCAAACTCAGTCTTTTGACAGCACATACAAGCATACTCAGGAATAGCTGCAAGTGCAGTAGCTGCAGGGCCTTTTATTTACTGTTTTGGGTGAAAAAGCAGTATTCACATACGTGTTGCATTCCTACCTGTTCCAAGATAACCATGACCATCTTTCCAATGTCATCATCCACAACTGTTATCGAGGTCCAGTTTAGCACATTATTTCCCCACAGCATTATAAACAAGAATAACGATATCTGATGTTATAGGAATATGAATGATAGATCCAAATAATGTCTCACAATAACAGATAATTTCAATCTAGTGTCAATCTTTGTAAAGCTCAGGATGCCTTCAGGCTATTTCTTATTCCCATCTATAGTTAAGGAGCATTTTCATTCTGCTGTTACTTTCCATGAAAGCTAATGATTTGTCATAATTGATAAATGTGTGCTGCTAACAGCCACCTAAAGAATTCATGCTTGTTCTTGGACTAAGGTAAAAAGCTCTTTCCCATTTCAATCACTCAGCTCAAAATAAAATACAGCTGGCATGAAACTTATTCAAACACTTTTATTTATCCTGTGACATCCATTATCTATTATGCAAAGTATTAACACTGATTAAAAAGTTCAGTTTCCAGCGTGATTTTTTTAGTACAAAAAGAAAAAAAACTAATTTCTTTAATGACAAATCATTTTCTCAATTGTCCTCTTTAATTCCTTCCTTCCTTCCTTCCTTCCTTCCTTCCTTCCTTCCTTCCTTCCTTCCTTCCTTCCTTCCTTCCNTAGTAGGAAATCAGTGCTAGAGTTTCAGCTGAATTAGAAATCTATAAAATTACAGGTGTCATTTCCTTCTTTCTTTGTCATTTAAACCGCTGAAACTTAGGTTCCAAAATTGTTCACCATTACTTTATATTCCACAGAAACTGATAAGCCTCTCTACAGGATGACTCATTCATCTATCCTCACGATCTGGATAGCATAAAACATCTTTAAAAGTGTCTATGATTTTTCACTGAATATAGAAGGGCCTTAGACTAACTATTACATTTCCAAAGCTTTCCAGGTTAATCCTCCTTTTTGCTGCTTATTTAACTCTTCCTGGATTATCCAACACATGTACAGTGACACCAGAACCCCCTCCCATTATTTCTGATTGTGCATTTCAACACTACCTATTCCCTGTCTCTGTACATAAATAAGGACACCTTGTGTTGGTTTTTCCAATGCCCAGCACAGTTTGTTCCTGTGTCAGTGCTCCAGACACTGATTCAATCTGCCCAAAAAAACCTGGTGCTTTTACAAATGCAAAGTTTGAGAGGGGATGGCAGAAAGGTTTATCATTCGGGTTCATGCAGTTATTTGCCAATAACTTCCTGAATAAACACAAAGATATTTTTCATCCCTTTTGCCACCTATTTCACTGCTGTAAAATTTTGGTGTGTAATGCGATGTCTGAACAATGTCACAGTGTTAATATACAGAGGCTGGGAATCTGACCTACTACAGGCACAGCTGTAAAATGGTTTTGGGAGGTTACAGAGATGGCATTATTCACTCTAAATTGGACTGTTTTCCTTTAATAAGGAGTCTTTCCATGTAAGAAGTATGGTACCATCCTCAAATGCAACTTGAAATACATAAGCTCAGTACAACCACTAAGTTTGACATAGATTTTCTCCCAGAATACAAATTTTAACTCTAATTGCATTACAGCTTTATTAATTTCCCAATGTTTCCAGCATGGTTTTATTGGCATACTTTTGCAAGTCATTAATTGTGCATTCTGCCACTCTAGTTTTAATGACATTGTAATTTATTCCAAGACTGCTAGAGAAATGAACTGTATAGTTTTCATTAAATGGCCTGAAAAAAAGTAATAAACACACAAGTAAATACTTACTAATAAACAGATAATTTACAAATATTTCAAAACACTGGAAATATCTCTTGAGACAACAGCAAATGAAAAAGACAAAATACAAGTGGAAGTTTGAAGTCCAAAATTTCTTTTATGGGCAAAATAAAACATCATAAATCTTATCAGAGCTTTCCATCAAATTATTTTCCCCTTACTTTAAAACTATACCAATAGAATGGTATAGTACCAATGGAAACCTGAAATTCTATTTGTTTTGAACTATTTGTTCATAGTACTTTCTGGCCTTATAAATACAAACAAACCCTTGAAAATCTCTCATTAATACTTTTAGATCTTATTCCTTTCTCATGGCCTCTGAAATATTAAATAACAGTGATTGTAATTTCAACCCTTTTTCTGAGTGTGGAAGTCATCTGATAGGAACATTCAACAGAAGTCCAAATACAAAATCAAATTTTCAATGATGCATGTAATAACCTAGGAAAACATAATTAGGTTCATCTCAAGACCTAGTAAGAATGAAAAAAATGTGGCTAAAAGAGACTCAAAGGAAACCTTTCAGGATAAAATGAAGGCAAACTGAAAAATTTGACTGGGAGAAATATATTTAACACAGTCAAGCATCGACTCGCCACCATTAACCAGAATGGAGAGGACAGGAAAAAAATTAAAGGATTTGAAAGCCTTAAAGGACTTAAATGTTTAAGGGATTTTAAATGAAAGTTTACCTAAGAATTTCAGCTTGTATACTGTTTAATAAATTATTTTATTTAGGTATCTTTTTTGCTTCATCCCATCCTTCCTTTATTCTTTTCTTCTTTTCTTTGATATGGCATTGATCTGAATAGATCCTCTTGCTTCATTGAGTCTCTTCACAACATCAAGTTGTGTCTGAATAAAAACAAACTGGACAGAACTATAACCATTCTGGGGGCCAAGCAAATTCTCCGTAAGAAAAGTGGCAATAAATGTCAGCAAATCTCCCAGAGTCAGTGTAGCAAAGTAATTTTGTGATTATTGCCTTGTCTGGATCCATTCAGTCCTCCACAGAGAGAAGGTCTCCAAACACCTTCAGAGAAAAAAAAATACAAGTTCCAGGCTTTTAAATGAGACAGCTATTTTCAATAAGTGGAGAAAGAAAGGATGGCAAGACATTATAAGTCCATGGTATCTATTTTCTCTTGATTAAAGGCAATTCTTTTATAAACTCCCCATATATTAAAAAAAAAAAAAGTTTCTGAAGTCTACAATTTGCATAAAGCTCAAGATTCATGGAATCTTCCAAATGTCTGGACTCTGCCTGAAGGTGGTATTGGACTGTAGTGGTCTGTAGACTACTTATCGCTACACATTTACATGATTATGTTAATATTGCATGTTCTTTCCATACCCTTATTGGTTTCATAGACACAACTGGATACAGACATTTCTGGCTCCACCAAGATTTAGAAACATAGAATAATTCATATTGGAAAAGACCTCCAAGCTCATTGTGTCCTAACATAACACTGCCAAGTTCACCACTCAACCATGTGTCTAAGGACCACATCTTTGTGTCTTTTCAATATCTGCATGGATGGTGACTCAATCACTTCCCTGGGCAGCATGTTACAACACCTGACCAGCCTCTAAGTGAAGAAATTTGTCCTAAAATTCAATCTAAACCTCTCTTGGTACAACTTGAGCCCATTTCCTGTTTTCCTGTGTATGGTTACTTTGAAAAAGTGATTGGCCTGCCCCTTGTCAGGCAGTTGTAGAGAGTGATAAGGTTTCCCCTGATACTCCTTTTTGCTAAACTAAACATCCTCTGCTCTCTCAGCCACTCCTCATAAGATTTTGCTCCAGACCCTTCACCAGCTTCATTGCCCTTCTCTATGCTTCAGCACCTCAGTGTCCTTGTAGTGAGGGGCCCAGAGCTGAGAAAAGGATTCCAAGTGAGGCCTCATTCACACCCAGTTCAGGGGTAAAAATCCCTGCCCTGGTCCTGCTGGGCTGCTGATATGAGCCAGGATGCCTTGCTGTCCACCTGGGTACACTGTTGACCAGCACCCCCGTTTTTTAAAAGCAATATATTTCAAACACTTAGTAGCATGTTTCTGGCCTAGAACTTCTTAGGTGACATAATTTTGACACCATTTCCCACAAAAATGAATTGACACTATCTTCAGATAAAAAGTCGGAAGGACTTTTATTTTTTCTAAAGTCTGAAATGTTGTGCATTAAATCTGTCAGTTTATAGATTTATTCTACCATTTCTACCTTTACCTTTATTCCCAGCTTAGCACCTAAGGTTTTTTTTCCCTTGCAAATGGCCTTCCAAAGCCCTGAATTCTAGCAACAATAACATACTGTAAAGATTTTTTTCTTGATACAGCACACGATATCACATTATGTCTTTAATCTGTTTCTTCTGGCTTTTTCTGATAGTATCTGAATTGCTTTTGAAACACTTGGTCATGTCTTTGAATAAACTTTATTGTCCCTCTTTATCATTTTGTGATCCTTCACAAAACAGTCAGTTTTTGCTTACTGAGCACCTGTTGAGCAGCAGAGTCTCTCCTGTCACTTGCATGACTTCTTCACACATAAAAATCCCTGTATTCTTTCCTGTCAGGCTACATCTCATGATTCCCTTAATACTGTTCTCACATTTCCATTTCCCTTAAACTTTTTCCATGTCTTTTTTTTATTCTTATTGTGACAATGATTCACTTTTCCTTATCTATTATAACCGTTGTTATCAACCGCTGTTTGATAAAATTTGCTAAAATTTATTCATTTTAGCTATTCATCCTTTCTTGCTTTTTTTTTTTCTTACACATCTTTTGATAATCTGCAAAATCCTGAAACACATTTTGGAAGGCACCTACTTCTCACTAGAATACATTTTATAAGAGTTTGCAAAAAGGATGCATTTTAAATAAAATGCAACCTTATTTATATTCATTCTCCTAATTTTGTGCAGGCACCAGCTGCTGTTCTTGTGAATAGAGTTATTAGGAAGCTAGAAGTGTCAGAAGACAAAAAAGCAAGAAATTTGAATAGGAAGATATTTTTAAATCATCTAAAAGGCCAAGGCACAAAAAAAACCCCAACCAAAAAAATCCCAAAATCAAAAACTGAAATAGATTTCTAGCTATTGTAAATAATAGGCATTCAAGCCCTTATCTAAATTTTTAGAATTTTGGGGAAGAATTAATTATTCAAAGAAAGCCTCTGTTTGATAAGTTGTCTAATAACATGCTAAAATAATTTCTAAAGGGGTTATTTTTTACCTCCTATCATTAATTCAGTTGCAGCTGTCTCTCCCTCCTTTGTAATATTCAAGCTCTAATGCTTTTCCTCTAAATTCTATGTTTATGGGGATGACTTTTGTTTTCAGGAACATTGTCTCATTTGTGAGAAGAAAAGACAATATATCCAAGAATCTTCTGTTCATGCATAGCACATCAGTCTTTCCTTGTTTTATGGGTACTACTTCTGCTCTCAAAAAGTAAACTATTACCAGACATTTCAGAATTAAAATATCATTTATGTGTTAAATCACTACTGAAATGTCTTTCAAGTTTTGTCTTCATAAAAGGCTTTCAGGTTTGCTGAAAAATTAAAATGTCACAGTATTCATTGAAGTGCTTTTGAGAAAGACAATATCCTGAAGGTATAAATCCAATTACATAGTTTCCATGAAATTAGCAGAGTTAAAGTTATTTTGCTTCCTGAGGGCATAATTTTTTACATTTCTGAAAAAGAAAAAACATGATACAGTAAGATTTACAATAAAGTAAAAGGAAGGCCAATTTCAGATACTTCTATTCTGGGAAATCTCATAGCTGTAGCCAAAAACTGTGATAGTTTCAATAGGATCTGATAGAATTTCTGATTGTTCCAAATTTAAATTCAACTTCTTTTTCATAAGTAATTTTTACTTTCTTAGAATAAATTGATCAGTGCATTAGTTATAAAGTAGAACATGATGATAAATTATTCCAAAGGAAAATTTTCTAGGAATTAGGAAAAACTAAACGTCAGGACAGATCAATTTTAAGAGATCAAACAAACAGTTCTGATCTAAACAAATGCTCATTAAGCTCTCCAAGATTCAAACATATATCCAAACTAATCTAATTCTCTTTCATAAAGTATTTTTCATTCATATCTGGAGGGGCAGGTATTGGGATCCTATTAAAAAGGAAACAATTTCAAAAAAAACTATACCAAGCTAAACTGATATCTGATGAATTTTTAAGAAATATCAAAAATCAACTCCTCTTTCAAAGTATTGAAAAGAGTACATTATATGGAAAATAATAACTATTTTTTCAGGTAACTGTAGAGAACATTGTGGTCTCATATGAGCATCCATAGACTAAATATAGGATAAACAACCCAGATTAATTTCATTTTGCTTCATAAGATATGTTTTCTACAGCATTCATGGACTTTGCTGCCCTTCTCTGGACATCAGAATACACAAAAGTTTTTTACAGAAATGCAGGACAAAACCTAAAGATTCAGCTGGATGATAAGAACCTAATACCTTTTGAAGAAAAATAAATGCAAGAGCTGAAAACATGTCATATACATCATTATATTTTAGATGCAGCAGATGAGAATAATTTAATATAAACTTCATATACTTGCAATGCAAATTCCAACATCTAGTCTAGTCTATCTTGTTTTCTATTACATTTAATGGTGTGAATAAGGTTTTTCAGGATTAATTTGATAAATGCTATCTGAGATATCTTTTTTTAAATGAAGCACATTATGGCTAGATCTAATGAAAGCTCATGTGGTCTCTGATTATGATTATTGTATGAGACAGTAGACCTGACCATTGTCCAAACTGCTTTAGGGATGGATCATTACCATAGTAATCTTTGTGTAAGAATATCTCCATCCTTCACAATAAATCTGTGAAATCTATTATAGGCACATATGGTAAGTATGGTAAGTTCAAAATTAGACTTCAGATATTTCTGAGGCTCTGTGGAGAGAATGGTATCAGTCACCAATAAGTTTTTGGGAAAAGAGCTGTAGAAATTCTCTGTGTAAATTTATTGTTTCTTATAGGTCTTTAACAGAAACTTCAGATTTGTACCTGAAATTCATCAAAATGCAGGGTTTTTGCAAGATACGATTTTGGGTTAATTTTATGGTTTTTACAGATTAACCAAAAGAAACTATTCATGCACTAAAATGGATAATTTCTGATTTGTTTTTCTGTAAAAGGGAAAAACAAACAAGAAAAAATCTTTACTTATTTGGAATCTCTGAAAAACTCAACAGGAATAGTTTTAGGTGAAAGCATTTTTGTGGTTTTTTTTTTTTTTTTTGGAAATTAAACTTGAGGCAGAACAGACAATATATCATTCTTTCCTTAAAAAATTATGATATTTTAATAATTATGAGAACATGCTGATCATGACTCATTGTAAAGGTTTTTTTTAATGTGTTAAAGCTCTTTATTTCCTCACAGTTTATAAGGCCATTAATCAGCTCTTGAGCCGCTGCTTTTAAGTTTAGTCCATCTCAGAAAAACACATCATGTAATTTAAAAACATGATGGATACAGATATGTAAATGAGTAACCTGGACATTGTACATTAGGACAGAAATTATTGCCTCCAGGAGGCAATTTTAAACAAAAATATGATCAAATCCAGACATCAGAGGATAGGAGAAAAGCCCTCAACTTTTCTGTAAGGTATTTAAATTCCAGATCTACAGATCAACCAATTGTTCCAAGATCAGCACACATCCAAACTTCTCCATACAATACACCAAATTTACTCTTTTTTCATAAACATATATATTCCATTTCTGTTAAGTGTAATCTTCATTTTTTACAGTGCTTAGTTATTTTTGGGGGTAAAATATTATGCTATAAAATTTGGATCCCAGTTGAATCATAGGGGTGGATACAACTTGTTAATGATGCAAAGGTTCTCAAACAAATTTGATGCCCTAGTTAAATGCAAACTCAAATGGCAGTGTTTAAATCAAAATCTATCTCTAAATACCTGCAGGAGCAGCAGGAATTTGAATGCCTTGTTTTAAAACAGATAATACAGAAATTCAGAAGTTTTTAATTTAGGAAGCCAGAAGAGAAATTTCTTTATTACAGCATCCTTTGCCCCACTTTAAGGAACTCGTACTACAGTCTCCTTCATGCAAACCTATCAAGATCCATATTTTAGCTGGCTTCCCTGTTGGAAGACTGAAATCTCATTTTTCTGATAGTTAAAAATTTCAAATCATTTTTCACTCTGAACTGGCCTTTGCTATACATGTACACAAAATAAGCAGGTACTTCAGTCAGTACATTCGCAGGGGCAATGAAAAGTCAGACAAATCTGCCTACAACAAAACTGTAGAAAGCGTTTTTGCAGTTGTCTTTTTGATGCTGAAGGAAAGGCATGCAGAACAAATTATCAAGTTAGTATACTTGTTTCCAACTGTGTGGCATTTTCATAACCATTTCATATGCTTTGTTTCATTGGCAGCCAGACACTGAGACAACCAGCTATCCCTTTTCTGAGAGAATGTTACGGATAATAATGTGTCCTTTTGGTAGGAACAGATGACTCCTGCTGCAGCAAATGTTGCCAACATAGGAGATAATACCTATAGAATATTGTTCATTTTACCATATGATTATCATAGTCAGAAAAAAAACCCAAACAATTACCTTTTTTTTTAATTTTTCTGTTGTTCACTTGGATGAGTGGTTCACTAATCATGTATCCCAAATTATTTCTGGAAGTACGATGTCCAATTTTGCAAAGTTAATTTATACTATATTATATTTGCTTTTGCAGTGCTGTTCTGGTTCTTTCCTTTTCTCTCAAAGAACGGTCTTTTGAAATAACACCAAAGCACCTTGCTCATCATGAAATAATTTTGCAAATTAATAAATCATTCAGTGGTAATTACTATCTTTATAATGGGTTTTCTTCAAAATGGACAGTTAAAACACATTTCAAAGTATTAAGTGTGAGTCTCAACATATTAAGATTTATATTTCTCTGAATGTTCTGCATTTTAAGTTTAATGAGGATAGAACTGGATCACAACAGTAACAAATTAATCAGCTAATAACTTGATCAATTGGAATGATCTTCCTTAGAGAGAAAGTATCTAAAAGTTCAATCAGTTGAATGTATGTTTTGTTAGATTGAAGGTTAGTAACTCAAGGAAAATATGACAGTTTTACAATCTGCTATTTGCTTTGGCTTCTAAATGTTAGGAACTGTTGGCAATAAGATGTACAGTTATTCTGATAGAGTTTTGTAATATCACTGTCAAGTTAACATTGCAGCTCTTCTGAGCCACAAATTCTTAAAGACAAATCTCAGTCAATATGCAAAGAGTTAGTTGGAATTGGGAGTGTTTGGAGTGTAAATTTCATTCTGAAAGTTAGGTTGCAGATTATGAAAAGCTATTCAGACTACAAAAAGCAATTATTTTTGTTTGAGTTTTTTGCTGCAACTCTACTTTTCTAGAGGCATACTGGTTTGTCATCCCCAAATTTTTCTCAACATAGTGGAAGGAAGCAAAGTAGGGACCACCCCAGGTACTCCCAAAATACAGACTCAGGCTTCAGAGACAACATACACTCAAGAGGCCAAATCAAATAACTTTCCTGGAGTCAATGAAAAAGAACGGAAATCAAAGTTAAATACTCCCCTTGAGGGTAAGAAGTGCTCTGAGGGCTGGTGAAAAGAATGAAAACAATAATGTTTTAATTCAGGGGGGAGTTTAGATTTAATAGACTTGAAACATTGAAATCTTGTGGCACTCTAAAAGTGAAATATGACAAAAGTTTTCTCACTGGGCATACAGTTCTCAAAGGTCAGCTGAAGGTAAGCTCTTGACACTCAATTGTCTGCTTTTTTTTGTCATACAGTAGAGGGAACAAAGAAAATCAAAATTTTCAGTGATGCAGAAGGCAAACTACTTAGTAATCAAAGTGCACTAAAATGTTCACTGAGAGAATGTTGAAAGAAAAGATAATGTGTATGTGTGAAATGTCTTGATAGAGAGACATCCCTGATCCTGAAAAAATATTCTAGAAACACTATCCTTGAAAGGAGGAAAGGACAGTGAAAATGGGTTCTGATTCATTTCAGTAGGAGAGATGTCTGCCCACTAGTTGGTTTATTGTAGTAGAACTAGCTCCCTGTATTGGGAACATCTAAAGCACATGTAAATTCAGTGTAATAAGAAAAGATTGATCCAGACAAATAGGAAAGACAGACAAGTCTTTTTTCTGTTGACCCCATGGTGATACCACTCCCTAGATTGTAACTGCTCAAAAATAAATAAAGGGAAAAGTGTCCCTGAAATAAAATATTTTACTGGCAATATTAAATCAAACTAAACTAAACTAAACTAAAATAAAATAGCAAGTTACCATAACGTAAATGTAATTACATAATATAATTATAACAATATATAAAATTTATCATATATAAAATTTATCATATGTAATATTTGATAATTACACATATGTGTGTATAATATACATATTATTGTAATATATATACAACATGTACACACAATATATAAACACATGTTATTTACATATATGTATTTTATAATAGTATTTAATGATGTGTTATAATACAAAATTATGTTACAAAATAATTTTTGTAAGAAAATGAATATGTCCTGGGAACCTAAAAATATATTTAAAGAGCTTATATCCTGATTAGAACAACAGAAGTATATAATGGAATGCAAGTTCCACTAAAGTGGGTGAGGGTAAAGTATTGCACTAGACAAAAATTTCCAATGGACTTGGAAACAATCTAGGAAAAACAAACAACCAGACTTCTTGAGATAATGTGAAGTAAGGTTAGTGATCCCTGCTAGGCTTACTCAGTTTTGATTTCCACAGAAATGCCACATGCTGTATTTTGGAACACAAGCGTTCTTCCCTGAATTAACTGGTTTCTTTGCCCTTTGTTTATTTTGGCTTAGACTAGTCCAGTGTATGGTTCTGGATAAATTAGAGGTCTGGGCAATCACCAACCATATGAACTTCTTAACCCAGAGGCACTGGAACAGGGTGCCTGGGGAACAGCACCAAACCTGACAGAGTTCAGGAAGCATTTGGATAATGCTATCAGGCACACGGTGTGATTCTTGTGCCTGTTCTTTGCAGGACCGGGAGTTGGACTCAATTATCTTTTTTGGGTCCCTTCCAAAGGGTAGGGACCCAAAGATATTCTGTAATTCTATAATTATGTGATTCCTCTAGATCTTATTATTCATTTCAAAGAAGAACAGCTGAAGGAGTCCCCTGTTACAAATATCACAGCTAATAAAACTGCCTGCCTTATAACTGAATTGTCAGTTTCAAGAAGACCTTTAATGTTGTATGCATTTTGACAGGAACTGACTGCTATCTTATTCTCACTTCAGTTTCTGATGGAGTCATAAAAGGAACTTAAACATGATTGTGGGCACTATGATAAATATTTATGTTTTAAATGTATGAGTTTGGTTGATTGGTTTTATTTGATTTGGGGGTTTTAATATCCAAAATGAATACTACTGTCACTGTTGATTTTTTTTCTTTTTGGTGTTATGGGACACTAGATTTACTAGTGTCCTGTTAGTCTTGATACGTAACAGTAAACCTGAATGTGACAGCAATAAAGAGCAGCCAGAGGGAAAAACTAGTTCATATTTCAAACAAATGTAATTGCCACTAACAGCTGGAAACCAGAAGGTACACATATTTCCAAAAATTAATTAAAAACTGAGTAAATTCAAAAATTTCCTTGTATTTTGAGGCCATAAGTAATTCATGATCTTAAAAAGAATAAATGAAGTGAGTTGTCTATGGATACTTGTATGAATACTCCTGAAAATCCTTTTTAGTCCATGGGTTTTAATTAGGGCTGAAGTTAATAGAGTGCATTGAAACCTTTTGCACTAGTACTCTGTTAGATAAATAGTTTGTTCCATGTAATAGTTAAAATATTTTAAACCTGAATCCCAGAGAAGATGATTTTCACTTGTGAGTGTTTTTTTAGTTCATTGCCACTGCTTTCTCCACTATTAGAATACTTACTTTTGTCAGGGCTATAAGGAGAGAACTATAGTGAAAATGCAGAAAAGAGATTGTGCAGCAGCGCTTGTGACGTAAATTCAGTGATTTTAGCATAGTCTTTGTAATTACACACTTACTCTGAATAATACAATGGTCTGTGCAAATTTTATCCCTGTATACAAGGTCAACTATTTGCGTTGCAATTAGGACAACACAGAGAGCTGACCAGAGAGCATGAGACAGCCATAGCTGAATGACTTTGTGTGCCTGAAAGAAAATGTTTCCACTAAGAGCAGACCACTCAAGTAATTTTCTGTCTGCGTGAGTGGTACATCCTCCCCCTCTTCAGGCCTGCTCTACGATCTCAGGAGCTCCTGATAAGCCTTAACCAAACCAGCAGAGCAGTGAAGAACCCCTTCAGGAAAGAAGGAGCCATATAAGAGGTTTTACTCAGACAGTGATTCTCTGCAATGTTACACACTGCAGGTGCAACTATGCAGCTCATATACTGAGCAGCTGCCTTCCCTACTGAGGAAGAAACAGAGAAAGATTAAAAAAACCTTAATAAAGCTTAATACAATCAGAAATTAAAATTAGAAGTATTTATGAACTACTAAGTTGTAGACAAAATTCTATATACATGAAAGAGTCTGTTTTAATTGAGCCTTGTTAGATGCAATTGTTCATAAAAATACATCAATGTGTAACAGCTTTAACTGCTGACACATCAAGGGTTTATGGAGCCACTAGATGCTCACAGGATGGTCCCTGAGTAGCTCACAGCTGATGAGTAACTTAATGGACTCTTTGGGCGTCCATTTTCTCCAAGGTATTAGAAATTACTATGGACAGGAACATGGATTGCTATTCTTAACTTGTGGTGGTCTTTTCAAACTAAATACACTAAAAAAAAAATAAATCCGTATTTCTTACCATTTTCTTTTTTCTTCTTAGTCATCTTGAGTTTAAAATTCATGCCTGGGATGTGAGAACTATGTTGCTAGCTTTTTTTTTCTTTTTTTTTCCAATAACAAATTCATTTATAATTCAGTGCACTGGACCATCATAGAAGTAAACAGAATTGCAATGTAAAAAAAAAAATGATTAACACCAGACTTTTTATCAACTGTAGCAAGCAGCTGATTAATATCTGCAGCTGTTGTGTACCATAGTTTTATCAATGCAAACCTATATGGACCATAATCTAAAACATTTCTCCCATGCTTCCTAATACTGAAATAAATTTATTTAAAAGTGAAAAATAATAAGCATACCATTTTTGAAAAAGTAATACCAGTTACTTTATTAGTGACCTGGTTGCTGACAGATACTCAATTGAAAAAAAAATCAAATCAAGGATTATTTTCATACCATGAATGAATATGCAAAAGTGCAATCAGAACACTGCTTGTGTGCCTCTAAATAAAATAATGTTTCCCATAGAGGTGGGAATACATTCTTACAAAATATCTTTGAGGTTTGATTTTTGGCAAATAAAACACAAATGGCCTCTCAGTATAGTTCCAACTGAAGGGCCAATTAGCTATATTTTTGAGATGCTTTCAAGATATTTTAATTTTTGCTAACTCTGTCAAATGCTCTTTTTGCAAAACAGCTTGATTGCAGTTCCAGCTAAGGTTGATATAGATGTTTCCTTCAAGATATTTTTGACAGACATTTTTAAAGCAGAAATCTTCCATATTAATACATTTCTCCTGCTAATTCATCACTATAACTAATCACAGATTAATAAGATCAGCCACATACTGGTGAACAAATGAGGCATACTGCCTCCACCCCAAGCTGAGGGGATGTGAGGTGCAGTTCCTGCTCCTCTGGTAATTGGAGCCTGACTGTAAACCACGCCCTATATGTACCCTATAAAACCTGCTATCTCACCATTGTTAGTGTTCTTGCCCTGCGTGGCATCTGAGGGCTGCCCATCAATAAACAGATTCTCAGATCCTCTGGACAAGAACCTGTCTCGTTTCTCATTTCCCCTCTGACCAAAGGGAGTGTCGGCGGCTGGAACTCGGAGCCTGGAAATCCCGGCACTTTGTGGCAGAGCCCCACGCGGAGTGGGCAGCCACAAACAAGAGCGTTACTGGTGAGGGTTTTCATTTGGAATCTTACACAGAGTAACCAAAGAAGTGTCCATTTCACGACTAAAAATCTGTAACATGGACAACTGCTCTGATACCCCTCATGATTCCTTGATACCAACACAAGCTTTACTACCTGCAGCCTGTGAATCTCTCTGTATTTCTGTGGCTGGTACAGCTCATCCCTTTCTTTCTTCCCTCACAGAGGAGATGTATAATTATATACCCTACAGTAGGAATGTACTTGCTATCTCATTTAGGCTATGTCCAGCAAGAGAAGAATGATTAAGTCAAGGAAAATCTCAAACTTTCTCCTTTTGGACGTTCAACATGAGGGAAAGTAAGAAAGATAAACTGAAATATTCATGCTTCAAATATTTATCACAGGGGTTAGGAAAGGACTAGGAGTAGTTTAAGCAGATTTCTTGGAACATTGCTCTTTCGAGTGCATAGTCCCTAATATTTCCAGAGATGTGGAAAAGAACCTTGCACAACTTGAACTTGCCCAGACACAGCTTCAGGCCATTCCCTTGGGTCTTGTCACTGGTCACCAGAGAGGAGAGATCAGTGCCCACCCTTTCTCTTCCCCTCATGATGAAGGGGATCAGGTCTCCCCTCAGTCTTCTCCAGGCTAATCAGACCAAGTGACCTCATGTGACTTCCCCTCAATGCCCATCACCATCTTTGTTGCCCTCTTTTAGACACTCTCCAATAGATTGGGTGGGGGTTTTATATTGTGGTGTCAAAATTACACACAGTACTTGAGGATGAGGCTGCATGAGTGTGGAATAAAGCAGGACAATCCCCTCCTTCAACCAGCTAGCAATGACACAAGGACATGGCTGGCCCTTGCTGCCATGGAGCACTGCTGACTCAACATTCCCTGCTCTGTAAATACAGTCAGGATAACTAGACCCTGCTAACCTGCCACTTGTCTTTGGTAAATGCCAAGACCTCTAATTTTCATAATATTAGCCATAGCCATTCTGACAGGATAGATCATGAACTGATTGAGTGTTTGCTGTAATGTGGTAGTGTTATTCTTATGATCTGTGACAAAATATTCAAGATTCCAACCTGGCTTGATCAAAATATCCTTGTTCTGTTTCTCAGGAAGTGTTTTTATAGACTTCAATTGTATCATATAAAATTCTTTATTCTTTTGGGATGTTTTCTTCCACTTTAATTAAAGTGATTTTGTCTACAGCTTTCCTCCTTTTTTTTTCCTTTTTATCTAGCATTTTCCCAGTTAATCCAATACAGATAAGTTATTGATGACCGATTCTTTCTGATTCACCCTCTGAAATAGAGTCAGAGAACAGTAGTGTTTAAATAAATTAACTATGGTCAGCTTAATTCTAAAAGGTTGCAGAGCTCTCCTTCAACCTTATTTCAGGAATTAAGAAAAAACCGATTCACAATAAGTGACTGTTGAATATGCAGAAAAGACTTGTACCAGGAATACATAAAAGGAAAAACTGGAAAGTATTGACAATTGCACAGCCAAAGCTCAACTTAAAAGTTATTCTCAGACATCTGAAATTCCTACATAATTTTATTAAATTATTGCTTCACATATATTTTTAGATTCTTAGGGCTGCAATACAGAGCCCCACATCTAAGACACTTTGCCTGCAGTAGTGATGTTGGATTTTTTTAACTGACTTCTACTTTTCTCAAGGACATTCCTCTTTTGAAAACTGGACTGGCTGAGGATTTCTGCCTGCAATTTGTAGAGTACATTTGCCTTTATGACTGCGGACATCCAAGTGTAGCCATATATTTATTTTCTTTAGATGGGACTATTTTCTTTATATATGTCACTTTTAGAAAGTTTAGAAGTGGTTCTCTGAAAACAGAGGCAGAACATGTATTCAAGTAAGTTAGCTGGTGGATGGTATAAAGGATGATAAATCTTTAAGGATCTTCCATTCTGGACTTTTCAGTCTATGTAGGCAGCAAAATAGGTTAAATCCTTACAGGAATCTCATTTCTCAGTGCTCTATTAATGGCTACCTCTAAGTGGCAAAATACTTGTTATGTTGAAATAGAACATATTATGCTTCCAAGAGAGAATCCTTTGTAGCACTAAAAAAAAAAGTACATAAATGCACAGAGGCATTAAGATACTCTTAATTCACCTTTCCAAGAGCAAGAGAATGAGGATAGAGACAAACTCCATGAAACAGAAGAATTCCTCATTTAAGAATCAAAGATTAGCCAGTGCCGTGCACGGAGCCAATTACTCCCCTTCCAAGAGGTTTGTGCAACACGAAGCATCCTTGTTTTCATAGAATATTCTTAGCTAGAAGGGACCCACAAGAGATCATGGATTTGAACAACCCTATCTAACCCACAACTTTGGTGGTGATAGCACCATACTGTAAGCAATTGAGCTAATCTCAGGCTATGTAGTCCTTCCTTGTGCATTATTATCTATCAGGTCATTGTGAACGTAGTGCCTTTGTCATCACAGTTGTGCCTGTGTGTATGTTTTCTTCAGAGGTGAAGACACTGCAATTATCAATCAATGCCCAGTGTCAGAAGAAAAGCCCCACAAACAAACCAATTGGCTGAAACTAATTTAGAAATTCATTAGCACCTTCTAAGTCATTACAGCTGCCTAATAAGTCAGTGCAGTTAAGTCCATTATGGCCTGTGATGGCCCATCAGCAGAGATGAGAACCTTCAGGCCAGTGTGAGTGTGCTTCCCCAGCAGGGGAGTTATCACAGCTGAGATCGCTTGTGTAAGGACAAAGAAGCAGTTTCCACAGCTTGCAGTGTTTGCGTCTACCTGCATTAACCTTTTTTGAATTTGTTTCTTTTCTGTATTTATTTATTTTTATCGATTTACTTACTTTGTCTTTTTTGCACTGTTTCCCTATTAATGTTTGACTGTTTACCTGCATTAAGGTACACCTGCATAACAAGTTCCCATGGCTCCAATCTGCACAAAAAGGTTAAAATATTAAAGATCTTTGCTCATTACAAGAGTCTGAGTTTAACCTTATTTCAGGGTTAAGTGCTTGGGACTGGTAAACAGTAAACATTTCTGAGTGCTTAGGATCTTCCCCCATGTCCCCCTGCCCTCCTTCCCAAGAAAAAAAAAAAAAAGATGTGAGGATATTAGGATATTCAGTACTCAATTTTAACTCCTTCCTTGATATTTTTGGGTAACACTGATATATGACAAAATAGATGTCAACGGCTCAGGAATAATATTAAGATTCAAACTGGGAAAATAGTTCAAGCTGTAACACTGAAGTCCATAACAGTTTTCTTAGTTAGGGAGTTAGGATGAGGAGCAAAGACTTTTAAAGATAGTTCCCCAAAAACGTATGGAATTGATTATTTGTCAATGCTCTGCAGATACTATATTCAGCCTGTAATGAGTGATTGACTTTTCTTAACTCTGAGGGCATAATGAAGGAAGAGTTGAATTATGTTTTTTGTATCAATATTTTTTATATTACATGTTTATCTCAAAATGTATGCATCAGGATCTCCCAAACGAACTGCCAGGTCAAATAAGGATTTCCTTCCTGACTACCAACACCCTCCCACCTGCAAATCTAAAGTGGGGAAAATATGAAGAGGAAATTTGTCTTTTGAAGTAGAGTTTTCTACAGCTAACCCAGAAGAAACCATGTTAATGATTCTAGCAGAATTACAGTTCTGTTATTATTTAGGAATGCTTTTTATTTGACTGTAAATGAAAAATCCAAAAGACATCAAGAAACAAATTTTATCCAGTTTGAGTTGTCAAGAAAATGGAATGTTTTCATTTTGAGATTTGCCTTTCTCTCTATCATAGAATGTAGTTTATTTTTGAAGGAATGAAGAACAAGGAAGATGTTTTAATGTCTTTTAGTTTATGCTATAAAACTAGAATTTTCTCCATAAAGAATGAAGGAAATCCTTGGTGGCCTCAGGGAGGAAATTCTCAATGAGTCTGGATGGGAAACACTGGCAGTTCTAGAATTCCAAGTTTTCCTGATGCACCATTTACAAATGTAATGTCTAAAATAGCACACTGACTAGGGGAAGTTACTCGTGTGAAATAACAATAACTGTTACACACGTTTGGCTCAGACCCAAACACTTCAAAACATGCAATGAATGTAAACCTCTGCTAAAAGTACCTGATGTTATCCATTGCACTTCAGAGTGAGAGTTCACCTTTTCTGGGTCGCGTGGAAACATGCAACATCCCACTGTTTGAGTACTCTTTAAATGATTGGATGCAATAATGGCTTTTTTGTTTCTTCTTCAGTGTGGGTTTATCAACAAGAACCAAGCAGCAGAGCCAAGGTGATGGGGTAGATGAACCTTGACTCTCTCCATGTTCCCAGAAATAATTTTCAGCAGAGATTTTTTTTAGGGATTATTTACTGTTTCAATCCAATGTGTGCCAAATGGCATAAACACACCCATGCAATGCCTTTTATTGTTCAAAATAAAGACATTGGCATTTTATAATAGTAATGAGGTTCTTGCAACAATGAACTCTCTAAAGACTTGAACTGGAATCTAAAAAAATACCGATTTTTTTTTAAATTTGGATTTAAGTATCAGTATATAGCTTCATTTATCAGCAATATAGTAAACCTTTTAGATACCTAAGCTTCTCTAAGTTAATTTAGATTCTCTCAGAAAGAGTTGCTTAAATAACTTGTGCCTATTTACACAAATTACTGGCCAGTGATAATTACAATTAAACCTGTTCTAGTAACATGCAGATACTTATGGCAAAGCTCATGTAAAAATGGACAGTAAAAAACAGGCTGAAATGAATATAATTGATTGCACAGGGCTCAAAAGACTTACTGTGAATTCTTCTCTTTGTGCCAAATAGTGCTACTAAAAGTCCTGGATGCTGCTATTACTTATCTGCAAGCTGTTCTGGTGGTTTCCAAATGTTTGTGACCCCCAGCTATGTTTCTAATGTGCAAAACACTGCAGTCCAGTGAAATTGTTACTTTTTTTAAAATGCCAAGTTTGAAAAAACCCAGAACCCTCTTTGCTCAATGTTACACCTCCATCCCAAGCCTGCAAGCAGTATGACTATGTAAATATATTTTCCCCTGTATTTTTTCCAAGGCTTTTTTTATTATTACTTTTGAAAAATACTGATGTTAACTCCCCAGTCTCTGTATTTTAGTATCTCAAACTACCATAACTTGGTATATCTTTTCAGTTCTCAGTTTTTTAGGTATTTTTCTTTTTTTCCTTCGTAGACTTGTACAAAACCTCAGTCACAGAATCAAGTCCACTTTATATGTACAGCTAGTGGTTTGCATGACAGTCAAGAAAACTAAGCAACTAAAAGTAGAGTTAAAAAACTCTTTACTAATACATTAATCTATTTTAAGTTGAATTTTATTGGAATGAGTTTATATCCATTTTATGGATATAGCCTCTATTTTATTTTTTTAACTGAACTTCAGAATTAGTCTGAAATCTTAAAACTTTTTATAAGTTTTCAATATTGTATGGTGCTTCTTCTTGCCTGGAACAGTTCCTGTAAAACAATTAATATTTTAATGACTGGATAATTGGAAGATAAGTATTCATGAAATGTTGCTTGTCATCAAAGCTGTATTGGTTGTACATACTTAAGTTTATTCTTAAAGCTCTGCAAGAGGCTCAAGTTCTGAACTATGGAACTATTTTTATTTTTGAGTTACACTATTACCAATTCGGTGTTTATTAGAAACAATCATATATGAAAAAACTTAAATCATCTGCTAAATCTGAAGATACATCTGTTTCCAATGAACAAATAATTTTCATCTGACCAAATTTTTCATTGCTGTAACAATAATAGACTAGTTTTCTCAGATTCTGTGATAAATTCAGCAAAATTTTTGCTTAAATTAATCTCTCTGGTCAAATTATTATGTCTGTCTCCAGACCCATTTCATGTGGCAAACCAAGGAAAAAAATTGAAAAAGAATACTCTGATACTCTGGTCTTTCAGCTGTGTTATAACACACTAAAAAAAGACCTTCTGATAATGATTGTCAAATAAAGGGTCTCCCATTTATTCCTTTAATTCCTTTAACCTACTGTAATTAACAGTTGTAGTTAAAACATTGCACATTAAAATGCAGAAAAGAGCTCCAATAATAGGTATGAATCCAAATGAGCAAGACTTAACAATCATCTTTAGTCAGGGTTGTTTTTTTAATTTCAGAATAGAAGATGCATTACTGGGTGTGTTTCATGAATACACCAAATCCATTCCTCTACTGGAAAAAAAAATCATTAAAAAGAATGAAATTACTGAAAATGCCATAAATTATTCAAACTTTCATTTAAAACTTAAACTAGTCACAAGCCAATTAGTTCAAACAGTCAATGAGAAACAAAACCCCTTATTTTAATAATTTTAGCATTACAAAGTTCCAGATAAACCAGCCAGTTATCATTAAAATATCAGCCAAAACATGTAACAGCTGGAGCTCATTTCACACTAACACTACTCAAGCATTTTGCCTAAAGCAGTTTCCTAAACTCCCCAATAACAGAGGCACGGGTAGATAGCAACTTAGGTCATGACTTAGGTGTTTATGTCTTTCCAGTGTTTACAAAGGAAAGCAAATGAGCAAAGTAACTTAGACAGATGTTTAACTTTTGATGGTTAAATGCTAGGTAAGGTGAATCCTTTGTCCATTATCTACTATTTTTTTTCAGATAGATCTTTCTAATAAACTTATTACATTAGATCTGACTTTGTAGTTTCTATGTACTTGAGGTATTGGCACAGTGACATACTGTCTTCTGCCTGCCTTCAGCAAAATATAAATAATTTCACAAAACAGTCTAGAATAAGATGCTGGAGCAGCTATTTCCAACGGAGTTATATCAGTTTCGAATATCAAGGGGTTTTAGATAGTATTAAACTCATTTGGAAACATATTAGCCATTCCAGAATAAGCCAAGTGGCGTGGTAAAAAAAGCTTCTCAAAGCCAAATTAGCTAATGCCTGAATTAAGAATTATAGAGCACTCTCAGCATGGTACTAATTAGTGCTGCCTAAATCACCCGCATACATCTATTGTAATTTTAACTGCTTCTACACTAGCAAGAATTACAGTTCCTTCAAAGCTACTTGAATGGTGTCTATTCTGCATTTTGTAGTACAGAAATGCCCACAGGCGCACATTAGAATCTGGATTGAATCTACAAGAGGGGTGAGTTCAGAAGCTTTCTACTGAGCAAAGGAAATTCTTTCTTCAGTTTCAATTCTGAAAGGCTGTGCAGCCTTGCTATGCTGTTCTGTCACTTGGAGACCTTTCTGCTTGGAAAGTACTGTTTACATTTAAGTAATCTTTATCCCTTCCAGAGTTTTTCCCAGACAAAGGTACTGCAATACTTCAGATGCCCTCCGGGATCTCCAGCTCTAATTATTTACATGAGTGAGATTTTAAGACCCTAAGAAAATTTTTACATTTCTAAGGAAAGTATATTGTAAAGGTTTTAACTGCAATGCTGAGAGACTTCAAAAGAATTCCCACCAAGTGAGACTTCTCTCGGTCAAACTAAAGTGAAAAAACATGGAATTTTAACTTTAACACTGGGAGCTCTTGTTTTTCCCTGTAATTTAGTATTTTATTTAGGATCTAAGAAATGAAAAGCATTTGGACCTTAAATCTCATCAATATACCCAATAAAAGGCTATTACATTCTGAATATTTCAAATATCAAACATAAGTTTAGGAGACTTATGTGCTTTTAAATATTTAAATAGGAATAGGCAAAAAACACATTTTTGAAGTTTAAGGAGACTATCACGCAACTAAATAATTTTTCATGTCTTACTCTTAATCCACCTGTTCTTTTTTTGCAAAATATTTCATTTTTGCTATTGTAATAGATATAAACATATAATTCTGAAACTTGTTTGAGAAACTAATTTGTTTATCAAGCTTCTTTGGGGTGGGATAACCTGGGGGTAAACCATTTGTGATTTGACTAAAGTATATTTTAAAAGAGAACTCTAAATAAATCTGAACAAGTTGCAAAATTATTAAAATCACTTAGGATATAGCAATAATGACTACACGTGTGAATTCAGCTTAAACAAGTGTACTTCTAATTCAAAGTTGGTTGCAAAGCAAAATGCAGTTCCTCATGGGAAAAAAATGTCAAAATTGACCTTAAAATGCAGATAACAATATATTTAAGCTCTGTTTTTAAATTCCTAAAATATTGAGAAAAAATAAAGCTGATTGAATACATTTTAAAATAAAAATTTGTCATGGTCCAACACCAAAACACTTTTCTAAGTAGCTGTATTCCAGACCTGTCTTCCCACACATTAATCTTTAATTCAGGATACTAATCTGCAAAAAAACTCACAAACCCCCAACCAATCAATCAACCACTTGACCAAAACCCCACAATCCACACACAAAAAAAACAAACAAACAAACAAACAAAACAGACAAACAAATCAAACAATAAAGGACCAAAAAACAAACCAAAACCAACAAAATACAAAGCAAATCACTCTTTTCAAGGCCACTTAAATGCACCTTTCATGTCAACTGTCTTAATTGAAATTGCTCATTCTAGGTCTACAGGCAAAATATGTACCTCAGAGTCATTCAGATAAGTATATATACATATCAAAAGTGAAGAATATATTTTCAAGAACAGGAAATCCCTACTTTGATTGAAGCAGTAAATTATTATATAAAAATACTCTTGGCACTTTTGGAAGTCCATAAAAGGTTATGGTGCTCCATCTCTAATGTCATTCTGGGAAATGGGGGAGAACAACTTGGTGATGAAATTAGTACTGAGAGCTGTGTCCTAGGCTGGAATGTAAGATGTACCCAAAGTATGTATTCTATCACCATCTCCATGAGCTGTTGGAACCAGGTGGGGCAGTGTTTTCCTGCCCCATCCCTCAGGACTATCTCCTGTTAATGGGCCATCAATGCACTGGCCAATGACTCACAGGTAACTCCCTTCAGGAGCTGTCTCTGCTTAATGGGCAATCAAGGACCCATTGCATGCCCCATAAAATGACATCAGCCCATTGTGAGATGCTCTGCCCAGGGGGGAGGAGCCAAGCATTCCCACATGGATATAATCTGCAGTTTGGGACAGCACAGGCACTGACTGGATTCCCAGAGGACAGGAGCTGCCAGACCTTCCTACAGGACAACTGCTTCAACAAGGCTACTTCATCTGGACTGCTACCGCCACCCTAATTAACAGGGTGTCAGGTTGTATTCTGACTCTGTCAGGGGTCTTTTCTTTTGTTCCTTTTACTATTACATTTATTTTATAGTTTTTCTATTAAATTGTATTTCTGACTTGGAGTCTCTCACTGGTTTTGCTTTCAAACCAGTACAGCTCTAACAACACAAGTATGTCTAATGTAGTGTGCTGTGTAAGAAATACGTAGGTACTTCAGTTTACGCATCTTAAAAGTAACATGCATTATTAATTCTTATTCTCCAGAGAGTTTACAAAGGTGATTTAACAATCTTGTCATGCTATGCATCATAATTATTACTTTACCAAATAACTGAATTTAATATAACAGGGACAAAACAATTAATTTTTATGTATGTCCTCACTGTGTGCCAAATACTATTCCAGAAAGTTTCACTGTATCTGACAGGCTGAGATTCCCTGAGATGGGTTTATTTGGATAGTCAGACAAACTTTTAAAGGTTACCATTATTTTTCCACTTATATTTACTGTAATTTTTCTCTGTTAATTTGTTAGAGGCTATATTTTTGAAAGTACATTTACATTCCCTTCCTGTAGGGAAGGAAGAAGTTTTTCACAGCAAATCAGGGGAAGATTTTCCTTTATGGCTATATTTTTTCTTCTTTTTTTTTCTTTTTTTTTTCCTTAATAAAAATGATCTGTAGAGATTTTGATTTGTTCTTCAGATTTATTTCACACCTAAAGGTTTATACCCTCATTCCCTCCAGTCTATACTGGCATTATACTTCAGTGTTTCTTTTCACTGAATGTTCAGAGCATAGAATTAGTATTTGGACAAAATTCAAAAGGATGGTCTTAAAGAGTCTATTGCAAAGCTTTTCCCACAATTTGTGGCCATCAACATATTTCATATGCAACCATGAAGAAAAGGCTGGAATTATAGAAATGTCAGGCACCAAAAGAAAAAAAAAACAGCACCAAAAAAAAACAAAAACCAAACCAACCTGATTATGCAATCTTTAAGTACAATGTGATGTAGACACAACATAAGCTGAAGAAAATTTCCAAGTTTCTGTTAACCTTGGTATTAGGTATGTCCTAATGTTGTGTGGTTAACCATACTGTTCCAAAGTATCTTTTAGAAAGAATTTATTTCACAAACAGTTTCCTAACAATTCCATGAACAAAATAACAAAAATAAACTCTGGTTTCTGCTTCTTTAATAATCTTTCAGTTGTGAATTAAAGTTAAGTTTAAACAATGTACTTTCAATACTTCAGCATTTCACCAGCAGAAGTTGAAGATTGAGTGGCTATAACTGAGTCAATGGAAGACTTTATTTCATATGTACCAATTCCACATACTGTGATGATGAAAGATATTTTTTCATACAGTTCTATTTTTAGAAGAATATTTCCACATGTTTATTCAAAGGATGGAGGTGGTGTTTTCACAGACATTACTAAAGATTTAGCAAAAGTTCTCCAATTACACATATCTCCTGGGAACCCTCAGATTTCCCATATATCTCTAGGTAAATATCTGTCCATATTTCTTTTATCATTATGAGGTTTTTAAGTTTAAATGATTCTATCATTGACTTTATTTAAATGTTCCCAATTTTTTTAAGAGTTAAGCATCTGAGAACTGTGGCCTGTGTAGGTAGATTCTTAGAAAAACAAAGCACAGCTTGAAAGAAAGGGAAATTCTCTAACCTGATGACTTTTCTTGGAAAATCCTTGAATTGTAGTGTAAGTAACAGAGATGCTACCACTTCTCAAAGGATCCAATTAATCTTTCATAATTAAAAGTGTTGGGAAGCTAAATGCAGTTGTCATTTTCATCTGTTTCTATAATAATTCTATTCACGTGAAAAGTACTTCACAAGTTGAGCCTACTTCTCTCATCATAGAATAAAGATCTTCCAGTTTAAAAAAAATCAACTGCTGCTTTAAACAAATGGAAACACTTGAAATACCTGGAGATAAAACTTGAAACAACTTCTTTTCTTAAGCACAGAAGGATTTTCTGCAGTACTATTGCAAGCTTAAATGGATATTCATTTTTAAATTATAAGAGATGCGAAAAAGTATGCTAAGTATCAATATCTTTCCATTATTTCCTATAAACTAGAAAGCAATGATAGGTGTATCTTCTCTGCCATTTATTGTTTACTTGGTATGATAACAAAGCTGTTCTATATCTAGATAAGCTATAATATTCTTTTATATGGATTAACATACAATGCTACAAAATGGCCACCAAAGAGAAAAAAAAAAATTGGAGCTAAGAGTTCTGCATGTTTCATGGGTTTTCACTTTCAACTGTGTATGAGGAGAGAGAACTGCTCTATTTCAAATTCTAATTATCAAAGAGGGGATAGTGTGCAAGAAAGGTAATATGCTTCCCTACAGTTGTCACATTAAGACAAAATAAATTAAACCATTAAACCCAAGCTTTCAGGATGGTATTTGCACTGTAATAGGTCAGAAAGAGGCAGGTGTCTTTTAAATGAACTTTTGCTCCAAAATATTTGGGTTTACAATGTTTATTGGGGAGAGGATTACATCACTACTGCATAAGATTTAGCACAAAGATTCATATAGTTTTTCAACCAAATTGTTTTTTTATGTTATTTCTCATACATACTCTTACACAGCACTCTATAGACAAATATTTATTATTGTGAGTTCTGGATACTAACTGGTGTGTAAGATTGGTTTGGTTTTCAGGTGGTATCTAAGAGAAAAAAATAGTTCTTGACTAGAAAATACTATCTTTGGTTTTTTTAATCTCGTTTTGGTTTTTTAAGTTAATTCTGCATATTTTGTATTTATAGGAATTGCTGTCATCACATATTTCACAGCAGTTCCCATGGAAGCTCTGTTGCATTTCTTTGTGTTTCTGTTTTGATTTTTGATATGATGCAGTAACAGCTGGTGATCATCCTGCAAGTTAAATTAAATAAAGAGTTCATTGATTTTACAGCCCTCATAGTCTCTTTCTCTCAAACATTGACCTTCTCTTCATATATTGGCTAAGAAGCACTTCATATTAGAGGACATCTGTATATCCCCTGCGCATTCACTTATGCCATATGAGCAGGATACACAAAGGAACATTAAATTATTGGTGGGACATGTGGAAATAAACTGAGCGTTGAAAATGGCATTATGAAAGGGGTGAACTGGTACCGAGGAAACAGATATGGACTTTGCATATTGCCAAGCATAAATAAATCAGTTTGGGTACAACACAAACTTCAACCAATGCTCAGATACAAGTTATTTTAATTCAAATAATATTATAAAACATTGTTTCAGTTGCCATGGGCAAAAGAGTCTTGATACCAGGAATATCACTTCCTTTAATTTATTTCCAACTAACATAAATTTTTAGTTATGATCTCGGGTATTGAAAAAGGAAAGACAACAACCTAGGAAAAAACCCTACCTTTTCTGCTTATTTCTCAGTTTTTCTCCAATCCACCACCTTCCTTCCCCCTTTTCTAGCCTCAATTTCCCTTGCTTTTGTGGCACAATACATGCAATCCTTCCCACACCTTTTGGAGAGGCAATGGGCAATGCAAGAGGTTGAGGTCAGTGCACAGCCATTTCTTTCTGCTGCCCTTTGCATCTTATTATTTTCCTCCACTGCTTCTCACTTCTTAATTATTTCCTGTGCTCCAGTGTGGAGCATTCATGGGCCATTGTACACCTTAGGGTTACCCTGCCCTGCTAAGGGTCCCTTCATGGGCCCCAGTCCCTCTGGAGTTGTCACTACCCACTACTGCATTCTCTGTAGGTCTGTTTCTGCCCTACTGTGGGTTCATCTCCAGGCCCAGTCCCTCGGGGCTATCTGTGATCCAGCATGGATTCCCATGGACAGTGCCTCCTCTGCCGAAACACAACTCCTTCCAAGAGTGCATTTCCAGCATCAATGTCCCCTTACACATTCCTCTTCCATTTCATTTCTGCAGACAGGCCCCTTCACATTTCTCCTCATGTCCTGCTTTTGTATCTTCCCGTGTCTTCTCTCACATCTCCTACTGCTTCCCCCTTTACATGGTCTCGAGTACATCTTGCACCAGTGTCTGCCACCCTTTCTTATGCGTGTCTGAGCCAGTGTGCTGTGGCAGGATGATTATGCTGCATCCAGTGGGACAATCTGTGCCACTGGGATTCCCTTGTTTTCAAAATTGATTTCTGGTAACCCTTTTGTCCCTTTTCAGATGCTCTCTTAGAAATAAGAAACTCAATTGGCAAAACAGCTGAGGACCTTGGGATATGGAAATCAGCAGAAGGCTGGGCATTTCTAAGTCATAAGCATGCCGGACTAAATAAAACTCATAGTGAATCAAACTTCTTTTTTTACACATATGGTCAATATTGGTTCCAGATGCCTTCTACAATTACCTGTGACATGTCTAAAATATTATCTTGCAGTATTCTCTGCTAAACCCAGCCCTCATCTTCTCTCCCTGTCAACTCAGAGGTAGAACTAGAGCAGACAGAGCAGGCTGCAAAAATTAGGGATTCTTATTTTGAACAATTATTTATTTATGATTCAGACATTTTTCTGTCATTTCTGCCACATATCTGTGCAAATGGATTGGCACAAAGTGTAATGTGTAAGGAAATACCTGCAATAACGTGGAGAAACTGAAAAATAAATGTTGTTTGGTGCCAAAATCCTGTTTTGGCAAGTGAGGATTTTGCACGATGTGTCCCACATTATAAGCAATGGAAATTTTTTCTTTATGTACAATTATATAAACTTTCATTTGCTAATCTCCCACTGACTTTCTATCCATCACCCAAATAGTGGTTACAATAACTTTTTTTTTCTTGGTCTAATTATGCTATTTTGAATCCTACTGTTAACATTTTAGGCATAATTCAGGGCACCTTTCCTATCTCTCTTCCCTCACCCTCATGTTTCCTACAGATTAACACCAAAGTGAAAAATCTGTGGGAAAAAGAAGAGCTAGGCAATTTTGTTAGGAGAGTAATAACTTCTTTACCAGTATCATGACACTCAAGAGGCACGAACTCATGACCTTTTACTCTGCTTATTAAAGGAACACCTTTATTACTGGCTGTAATATCAGACACTAAAGTAAGGATATAAATTCTACACACAGAGAGATAATATCAGGTCTTATATTCACAGAGGACTAGATTAATCTGAGGGTGGCATTAGTTACTGGAGTAAGGTCTGAAGATCTTTCACAGAAAAAAAAAGTGTATTTTCTCCCCTCTTGCATATAAGCTTTCCATACACATGTGCTACAACAGCCAGAAATTACTGGTGGCTTTTCATTTCCATGCTCACAGTTTATTATTCCCTGTGTCTCTGACTGCTCCAGATAAATATACTACTGAAATTATAATAATATTAATTGTAACAATTGCTTATTTATAGTCAACTAGATTTTTACCAAGGTATGTTTATTGACTATGAGAATCAATCAGAAAAGATGCTTTCTTTCTCTCCAAATTTTATGTGGTTTCTAAAAGTCTAGTATTATTACGTGGTTTACGTGTACTGTGAAAAGAAAATGTTAAAAGTAGGTACATAATCTGAAAAAAAGATGAAGTTTCATTTGTTGGTAATGATGTTTCATTCTTTAAAGAGAATCTTTCTTTCAAGGGGCAGTTTTGAAAACAGTTTTACCCTGTTATAAACACCAAAAAATTTTATTCTATTTCCTATACAGAGAAACAGGCCACACACATGTTAAGTACTACGACAATTGCTACCCTGAAAATTCATTTTTTGATTTAATATTTATATTCAAACACATTTGATTTTTTTTTAATGAAAGAGTGATTCTTCTGCAGACATCTCTCTGATATATTTGACTTCCTTGGATTATAAGGATGTCCAAGTACTTTTAGAAGTGCAGAGCAGTAACAAAGGTAACTTTGTGTCTGTTCTGAATTCTCTACTTTAAATTTTTTTTTATTAAACCAGCAAATTTACACACCTATCTTAGTATCAGTGGAGAGATAAGTTACAACTACATGGGTTTTAAAAATTACGGCCGCATAATATTTAAATGAATATGTGTGGAAATGTTGCTTGTGTGAATATGCAGGTGATAGCATGTTTGTTTTTTAAACTAATTAACTATGTAAGTATATCAGTGAGAAAGTATAAAAGCCTTAAACCTATTGTTGTCATTGCTTCTTCCCTTGGCAACTACAGCCATGAGAACTAAACCTCCTTCCACTCTGATACAATTTTTCTTCAGGACTTTTTCTCTTCCATTTCAATGGTTTATTTTCCCCAAAAATATCTTAAATAGATTAAAAAAAAAAATTGGCTTGTTGTTACATGTGGTGAAAAGACTGCCATTTACAAAATATTGAGGATTCTGCACTGTAGTTGTCAGTGAGGATTGTATTGTTACAGTATAGATAAAGCTGCTTAATTTCATCTTTTCTCCTTGTCCATGAGAATGTTTAAAAAAAACCTTCTGATGTTACAGATCTAGCAGTCCACTTGTGCAAGTTAAAAAAAATAAAAAAGAAACAAAAGACTGGGAGTCCAAGAACTGTCAGTGATTACATCTATCTCATGTCCCTTTCAAATAGATTTCCATGCTAATTTTCACAGTTACCAGATGCTGTTTTAGATGCTCAGATGCCCAAGTTTCTACATGTCTGGTAAGCAGTTACTACACACCCACACACCCACAGATAGACTACTCGTGAGCACTTCATTCAACTGTGTCACCATGATCCTGTCCACTGGAGATCTGACAGAGGTTTTGTGTCTTTCTCTAATAGCTGCCTCTTTTCATCTTGATCTCACTCTAGTCTATGTGAATATTTCTTCAGATATTTATAATCTGCAGCTGTATAAACTACATATGGGAAGAGCAAGTTTTAGGAACACTGTGCTGTACCCTTCCGTGAATGCTGCCATTGTGCTCTGAAAATGTCATAGCCTGAGATTGATAGATACTGTTTATTTATCTTTATAATTTGAAAAAATAGTCTTATATTGTAATAGCTGGTTTTGCATCTGTGAAAGAGCACAGAAACAGAAAAAAAATGATTTATCCCTGTACCAAGGAAATATTAAGAAAAAAGTAAACAAAAGGCAAGAAAGAATTATTAAATAATTAATAAATTTAATGTAAATGTCTTATCAGAAATTTAGGTGTTTGTGAATCTCTTTATTCATGCACTGGGTAAATGAAATAATATCTTTCTGCTGAGCAGGTATGACAAGATTTATTCTATTTTTTAATCAAGATTATGATCTATTGATAAGAGACAATGTTTAACAACTGGAAAACCTGACTGAAATCAGCTAGTCACATTTTATAACAAATTTTAATTTGAATCATAAATTACAATGGGAGATCATTTCCTGAAGATATGAAGAGATGTGCAGTATAGATAAAGCTGCTTAATTTCATCTTTTCTCCTTGTCCATGAGAATGTTTAAAAAAAACCTTCTGATGTTACAGATATAGCAGAAGATATGAAGAGATGTGCATAGGTTGAGAAGACAAAATGTTCTTTTTTCTCTCTGAAAAAGGCATCTCACTCTATTATTTTTAAATACTTATTTAAAAATTACTTACTTCTACACTACTTAAAATATAATCTAAGTATCTTTTGAATGCTGTAATGTGATCCACAGGCATGAACTTTCACATACTTTTGTGTTCATTCTTGTCAAGTGATTCTACAAAGATTTACAGGTTTCAAACCAGGATTTGAGTAATGCTTTTCTTTGTAGATAATTTGATTCAGTAAACCTAGGTTATTTCAGATACACAGTGACCTCTCTCTGGGCTGGCATAAATCTCTGTAGTTCAGCTGAAATCAGTACATCCACAATAGTGCAATCAGGGCTTTGCAATGCATTAACTGAAATCCCTGCTCCAAACTCTAGAGACCAGACAACATTGCTAGAGAAAGAAGTTATTTGGCAGTTAATAATGTGGGGAGAGAAGCAACAGAGGCAGCCTGAAAATGAACATCAAAAAGGATGTGAAAGAAAAGCGCAGGTAATTGTTTAATGTAGATCACAAGAGTCTTTCACAATGAAAGACACGAGGCTAGAATCTCCCAGCCCACAATACAAAGAAGAGAGAATGGGCAAAAACAGAAATACAGGGGCACAGGACTGAATGGAGGAGCACTAGGAAATTAGGTAAAATACAGTAAATAATAGTATTCTTTTAATCAACCATAATCTCAAAGTGTTATGACGTGTTTGAGGTTTTTCTTTTAATTTCTTGCAGAAACTATGTGGAAATATCCTTAAGCCATCCTATAAATATTCACTGAGACAGCTTTTGACTCAGATATTGTCTTTTGAAGTTATATGAAAATGACAGGGTTTTGTTGCTTGAATTGCCCTATTTCCTCTTCTATGCTCATATATAGTTTTTACTTCCAAGGTTTCTGTCTGCCCAGATTAAACAGAACTCCATATGGAAATCTGACCATGAGCTGGCTTCCTTTTTATACCTTAGAGCCTTATGTTTAGGCCAAACTTTTCCTTTAAACCATGTGATATGATTTAATTCCATATTTGCATCTTTTTGTATTCCCAAATCTAGTTATGTTCTATGGTTAATAAGACACTCATTTGCATAATTGATCCAATTACCTACAAAAAAATTCTGTCAAACCAATATTCCTATGATAGGTTTGTTGGTGATAACCTGTAGAATAATTCTAGCTGCAGGAATATTGCTCTGTATTTCTTTCCTGTAGGCATTTGTATATGTAATATCCATCACCTCAATTTGATTTCACGGTCTTTCTGGCAGTATCCCCACCATACTTCTGTTTAGGGAACCCTCTCTACAGAAACATAAACATCCTTTTTTTCACACATGTCAATTAAGGTATCATCTTTTGCCTTGAAAGAAAATTGTGTAAACCCCCTAAACTTAAATTAGAAAGCAGTATCATGTTAATTTCTGGTATTTAATTTAAACTAAATCTTTCAAAGATCTCCTTGGTGCTGTAGAAAGATATTCCAAAAACAATCCCTCCACTAAAGCATTAGAAATTCTCTCAGACATCCCCTGAAAGGATTTAGAGTAATTTGTTTCAACATCTTATGTGGCACAAACAAATTTTAGGGGAAAGTGCATTTACAGATTGAATTTTGGGGTGATAAAAAGACACTAAATTAAATTTTTAAGAGAAAAAGGCATTGAATTAAAATTTTAAGAGAAAAATAAAATCTGAAGCAAATCCCAGCAAAGCACTTAACAAATACTCTGAATAGTATTTACAATTGCCAGAACACTTGAGTTCCTTGTTAGACACTCAAAACTTTGCCCCATACTTCCAGTTTTTCTGTAACCATTTGCCATACATAGATACAGAGATACTGGGATTCATTATTGTGGAGAGAAAAATAGAGTACATTAATTACTAAATAATAGTTTTCCCCAACTATTTACTGTATTAGCCCTACTCACTCCTTGTATATAATCTGACACACTCTGTCATTAATCTTTTTCAGAAATTTTTGCCATGGCTTTGTATCTCTTCAGTACTCCAAAGGCACAAACAAAAGCAAGAACATTTGGCTTTTTAAATAGTAGTTATCATTTACCGTAAGAGTGTACATGAAACACAGAACCAAACCTCTTGTAAGAAATATGCATCTTAAAGAAACTGTCATTAGGAAGATCATACCACTTACATGCTATTTACAAAAATTAGAATAACACCTTTTTCTTTATTTCTTCAACTTGTGTGCAGAAGATGTCTATCTACCTTAGGCTTTGCAGAACCTCCCCACAGAAAATGAAGTGCCAGACCAAAAATGGAAATGCAGTGAAAATGTGAAAAGACAAGCTCATTGCAGTGAAGAAAGGAAAAAGACAGGGGGCTTTTTAGGGCTGCTTTTTTTTTTTTTTCCATAGTCTAGGTGTTTAAGCCTCTTTTAGGGTAAATGTCTCTGTAGCATCCATCATACATGTGTTCTACTGTCACTACCCACTTGTAGTGACAAATCGTGGGTGTCTCCATTTAGCTAACAATTGCAGAATGTATGCAGCACACACAGGCAATCCTACAGTCCAGGATGCTAAAATGCATCTATGTCTTATCAACAAACAGCTCCTACTCCCAGATGTCCAATTCCCCGTTCTATCAAGGCATTAACTTTTAGTTTGTATCCATATTAAATTACCATGTGTTTTAATGGTAAGGATTGTAGAACAGCAAAGCAAATCTTAGTAATTGAGAAATAAGGATACCCTCTTTAAGATCTTACTTTGTGTGAACTAATTGAACTGAAAATCCAGGAGGAACTGTGAAATTGGATTTTTTTATAAAGGGAGATTTCTAGCTGGTTTCCTGGTTCTCATGCATTCCTGTTAGACTGTATTTGGTTTTTCTCAATCCCTCTTTCATGACCGTTGTTTTTCCTTCTACAGATTCCATTCACTTTGGTACCTAAGGAATATGTGCAGGAAAATATACAGAAGCAGCAGATTTCTTTTTTCTTACATGTGTTCTCTGGAACAATGGCATCTACAGAAGAAATGGTCTCTGAGTCCAGTGCTTTGGCCATACTTTTCAGGTAATATTGCTACTACTGATAATGTAAAGGTTCAAGTGCCCTGAGACTACCTTGTGGATATAAGGGTACTGATGATCTTACTGGTGTTTTTCAAGGTCTTCAGTCTTTGTTACAGGGTATACAGTACAGTGTTCTATTCAAAATAGTTACCTTGATATATCTCAAAATATCCCAAGGTACTAAGAGGTATCAGGTTAGGAATTTTTTATGGTTTCATAGCTGCAAGAAAAATGATGTACGAAATAACAAATGTATGTGGCTATACAGGTTTTAAGAGAGTAGTGGGTGTTTCTTTAAAAGTCAGTCCCTCCAGTGCAAATGTTTGCTTGCGTGAAAAACTGTGTGCATATTTCTAAACACTTGAACAGGCTTTTCCTCACACTTAAACTCTGCTACAGCAATTTACTTGTGTAGTTCTTAGGGAGAGGAAGCGATACTTGAAAGGTATTTACTAAATATTCCTCTGCAAAAAGAATGATTTATGGCTCCCTCATACATCATTTTTCAGAGGCAGCTGTGTCACCTGAAGATGTCACTGTCTCACCCACTGCCAGCTGTGTGTTGCTGCCTCCTGCCAGAGGTTGCCATGCCCTCAGATCTGCCTGGGCTCTGCTGCTCAGCTCTCCCCCACCCCACTGCAGTCCCAATAAGACAGCAGCAGTTCCCTATTCAAGCTGCCTCTTGCAGCCCATATGACAGGCTTTTACTTGAAAATGCTGAGAAATGGAACTCGAAGGAAGTCTTTGGCCTTCAACTGGGAGGGATTTCAAGGAACTAATCAGTTGTGATGGGCAAATGAAACTTGTTGACATAAGACCTGAGAGGTCCCTTTGAGCCTGATTTTCTACAGGCATGCAGTTCTCAGATACAACAAAACAGAAAAGGATTTGAGATTTAGGTTGATAGGTACAGTGCATAAAGAAATAGAATTATTTCTAAGAAAAAAATCTTATCTGTATAATAAATGAATTGTGTAAATTTTTCCATATGAGAATAACCTGAAAATGAAGCAGAACATTCTGCAATGATTGAAGATTTCTGGAAATGATCCTTATGACTGAAAAATCATAATTTTTCGAATGCTTCTGTTGCAGGTAGTACCCGGGGTGATGTGTGCATGTGTATGAAAAGGTGTTGTGTTTCCATGTCAGTGGTCACAATTCTGTGAAATAATGTTTATCAGCACTTACAAAAAATGAAAAAGTAAAATTACAGTAAATGTAAAAATATACCCCAATACTCAAGATATAGCTGAAAATTATGAAACTAATTTTTAATGCTAGAAAAATTGGCATTTCTTTTTAAGAAAGGGGCTTTTTTCCTTATTTTCATTTGTATGTAACATTCTGAACTATCCAGTTTTTACTTAGAAATTCATGTAGCTTTTTTTAAGAGATAAAACAAACTAAGACATGATGCAGTAATTTTTTTATTAATTTATTTAATTAATTAATGGTAATGGAGATTTTACAACAACTTAGAATGCGAAGCTGAAAATTAATCTACATTTTTCAAACTATTGTAAAAAACCTTTGCAAATACACTGAGCAATGAGATTAGAACTCAAACTAATTCTGATAATTGGAGAAGTAAACAAAAATTAACCAAAAGATCTTCAATAAATAGAAATACAAAGAACTACACTCAGGAGAATCAGATTAATAAATACAAAACAGAACACTTGGAGAGTCAGACAAAAACATGTATATTGCAGTGGAGAAGGACCAAGCAGAGAACAGCAGTGAAATGGGAAAAGCATCTTTTTGGAATGTATTAGGACGATATAGAACCAGAAGAGAAATTGTCCTGTTCTATTCAGATGTGTGAAGACCTCTGTCTGTGTATTGCAGCCATGTATGGCAGAGACTATTCTGAAATATTCCATCATGAACACACAGAAACTCCTGTAGGGTTTGTAAAATAAGCTCTTTCTCTCTTTCCAGGTAAATTATCTTTTCTTGAATTGATTGCTACATTAAGGATAAGAAAATTAGTATCCTTGCTAACTCATTCCTTCAATTTCACCATTAGGAATGCTTGGAAATAAAATACTAAACTCCTCCAAGATTGCTACATTACAAGAATAATTGAAGAAAAGGTTAAAACCATTTTTTAAATTTTTGGAGGCTGTTTAAAAATAAATAATTTCCTGTACTCTCTGCCCAAGTAGATAAGAAATTTTTTTTTAATTTTAATTTTTTAGATAAAAGTTAGGTTACACAAAGCCTTTTACCTTAAAGGGCAAAGAATGGAAATGAACCAAGGAGAGAGACTGAAAAATTTCCTTTATGGTTTCAGCTGCATATTGATAAGTACTTACCTTAGGCAATCTTAAACCATCTTTGAACAAGAAGGAGGCTGGATCTTCATTTCAGTTTCTTCATAGTCCTCCGTTTTTTGGGGTTTTTTTTCCTTTAACTTAATGAATCTGATACAAAATGTAAGATTCAAACATCTTTCAGATTCCTGTAGGGCCACAAAAATTACCAAAATTTTAATGAGTTTATATGAGTATAACTTCGGATTGCCCAGGGTTTATTTTAGGTTATTACAGACAGAACTACTGTTTAGCTTCAGAAACAAAAATTATAAGTGAGGTTTTCAAGTGGAACTTTAGTAATTTTTGCCTTGAGTGGTGCCCAGAAGAGCAAAGAAAATGAAATGAAAAGAAAGTGTAAGGAAACTCTCTGCAAGTTCAAATAGAAAAGGCAGAGAATTCTAACATGGTTAAAGTCTATGTGTGTTATAGAAACCCTTAAAAATTGGTATAAATTTAGAATGTAAGCATCTGGTAAATAAATCCAGAAAGAAAACCAAAAGAATGTCAAAATATTGCATGAACTTAATGTAAGGCATAATAGATGTGCTATGCACTAGTGCTCTAGAAGAATATCAAAAACTGTAGTGTCAAGGCAAACCAAAAAACTGACCTTCTATGTTTATTGTAAATAAGACTTTGCCCCAAATGCAGAGATTATGCAAGATATATTCTGTTAAAATTGTTCCTTATAAAGATTTTGCTGTGCCTTTAGTGCAAGGATACCCAGTGATTTGCCAGCAGCAAAGTATAAGTCATAAAGGAAGTATTTTTTATTCAACGTGTTTTAAAAAAACTGTATTAAGTTTTATGGCAGAACAGTTGTTAGAGTAAGCTTACAACTATGTTAGAGTAAAAAATATTATGAGGAGTCTTTCCAGTGTTGTTTTCTTTTTCTTCCCCACTTCCTTTTCTCCATTTACTGCCCCACAATATGTAATATGGACACAATTACTAGAGGCTATGTTTATGCTTGAAGTTATTAAGCCTCAATTATTGTTTGCATGGTTGTATCTATGGCTTCATAAAATTGCCTCAGAAAGGGCTAATTTTTCTTTTTGTACAAAAGCAGAATTTGAAGTTTATTAGCATGACCTGTATTTTGAGGAGAGGGTTGGTGCCTGTTCTAGGTAGTTATTTTTAAAAATTTATTTCTAAGAATAATGGCTCCAGTTACTGGGAAACTGCTTAGGTCTAATGGCATTTAATATTTAGAAGAGCAAATATAAATCTGAAGTGACATCATTATTGTTACTTAAAATATTGCATATTATATTACTTCCTTTTTTTTTGCTTTTTTTTGGAGGCCATTAAGCTCTGAGTTCACTAGCTCCCATGTTCCTCTTGACAGGTAGCAAGCAGATTGGCTAAGTCAATAGGTGTCCACAGGTGTTTAATTAAATTTTCTAGCAGTTCACTTCTAAAAAGACTTGTGTGGGTTTTTTTTAGAAAAAAAACCCTATTAAATTTCAAAGACTAGAACTTCATTTTTTCTGAATATAATGGTACCTAGATAAGAAATTTTTTTGACATTTGCCAACCTCTTCTTAGTCCTTGTAATTAATAAGAGTAGGATCATATACTCTCCTCAGGGAAAAAAAAAAAAGAATAGTGTCAGGGATTGGTTTAACTCCTTCAAATTAAAAACAGAAATGCATTTTTGAGATATGTAGCTAAAAACCAGAAGTTATCTTTGTTATGTTTTTATCTTCACAGAAGTGAAGGTGTCAACTGCTTATACACATAAAAATTATGGTTCTCTGATAAAATTATCTCTTTCGTGTCTTTTAAACTTTATATCACAGAATCATAGAATGGCCAGGGCTAGAAAGGACCTTAAAGATCATCTGGTTCCAGCCCATTGCCGTGTGCAGGGATGGTTTCCACTAGACCAGGTTGCTCAGAGTCCCATCCAGAGGGGAGGCCTTACACTTCCAGGGGTGGGGCACCGACAACTCCTCCAGGCAATATGTTCCTGTGCTACACCACTCTCATCATAAGTCATTTCTTTCTAAGATTTAATCTAAACCTACTCTTTTTCAATTTGAAACCATTCACCTTTGTCCTGTCACAATATGCTCTTGTAAAATGTCTCTTTCCATCTATGATGATGCAGACTCACCTTGAATATTGTGCGCAGTTTTGGTCGCCACAGTATAAGAGATGCAAAGCTATTGGAGAACATCCACAGGAAGGAAACAGAGATGGTGAAGGACCTCTAAGGAAAGCTGTATAAGAAGTGGCTGAGGTCAGTAGATTTGTTCAGCCTGGTGAAAAGAAACCTGAGGCGACACTTCATTGAGGTCCTCAAAAGCCTCACAAGTGGAAGAGAAGGGGCAGGAACTGATCTCTTCTCTCTGGTGATCGGTGACATGACCCAAGAGAATGGCATGAACCTGAGTCAGGAAAGGTTTAGGTTGGATATTAAAAAAAGTGTTTTCACCCAGAAGGTGGTTGGGCACTGTAACAGGCTCCCCAGGTGTCACAGCAGCAAGCACCAAGCCTGGCAGAGCTCAAGAAACCTTTGGACAATGCTCTTGGGGATGATGCAGTGCTGGGCCAGGAGTTAGACCCAATGATCCTTGTGGGTCTCTTCCAATGCAGCTAATTCTTTTTTGTAGGCTTTCTTTGGGTACTGGAAGGCCATAATTAGGTCAGCCTTCTCTTTTCCAAGCTGAAAAAACCCAATTCTCTTAGCCTTTTTTCATAGGAGAAGAGCTCCGTCCCTCTATTGAGACTACTAAACCAAGCTACTTAGTGTGAAAATACTTTTTTTTTTTTTATTTCAGTCAATGCAACAGTGTAGGACATGCTATCTGAGAAGTTACTTCATTATTCTTTGATAACTAAAAAATCCAGATGCAATTTTGAAGGGGCCTGTAGAAGCCTATAAAGGATAATTACTTAATTTATTAATGTAAGTCATCAGACTTTTGGGTAGATTGTGTGGCATATGGCAAACTGCCACTGGGATGCAGTTTCTAGATGAAAAATAGGAAAATTAACATAACCAGAACAACTCATCACAAGCTGAAACGAGGGAAAAGTCCTACAAGCATTCTACACTCAGAAATTGACTTGTGATACTTATTGATCCATAAATACTGTTAGCTATGTCTAAATCAAAAACCATCATCTGGCTTTCCTTGCTTGTTTGCTGTGACAGCAGCATTTATTGCATCTTTCTGCACTGTTTCCTTCCTTCCTACTGTTATCCTCTACTTCACCTCTTTCTTGTGGCCAAATATTACATTTTTCATGATAGGATCTCAAAATCTCAGCTTTACAGAAGTGCATTTAATACTAACTGAAATTTTTATGCAATCATAAGTTTTTACTTTTTAAATCTGAAATTTTTATCAAAATTCATAAGATTAATAAAATCAGTGGAAGATTGCATTGGCATCAGTGGGTCAGATGAATACATTAGCATATACAAAGATTTATGTTTTTGTTTAAACCATTATTATTACAATTGTAATTGCAATAAATAATAGAAATATCTTTAATATTAAAAATGTATTCACAGATTTTTGTGGAATGATTTTGCACTGATATCTATGAATCAGAAGTCTGAAATCTGTATAGAAGTATTAAAAAAAAATCAAGAAAAGATGTGCATGCAACTACGGTCAAAGCAAAAAAGAGTACAAATGTCAAAAACTAAGCCACTTAATCTAGTCATAGTTCACAGTTCAGAGTCCATTCTTCTCACCTAGAGCCAACCACACTCTGGACTGCCTCCAAAGCAGTGTGGCCAGCAGGTCAAGGGATCTGGCAATGTCCCCTACTCTGCTCTTCTGTGACCCCACCTAGAGTGCTGTGCCCAAATCTAGGATGCCCAACATAAGGATGAGAACCTGCTGGAGCAAGTCCAGAGAAAGGCCACAAAAATAATCAGAGGACACTTCTCCTTTAAAGACAGGCAGAAAGATCTGGAGTTATTCAGCCTGGATAATGGGAGGCTCCAGGAAGACCTTGTACCTGAAGAGGGCAAGAGGAAAAGTGAAGAGGAATTTTATGGACTGACAGGTCAAGAGGGAAATGGCTTCAAACTGAAAGAGGTTATTTTTAGATTAGATACTAGAAATAAATTTTTTAAGGTGATGGTGCTGAGGCACTGGAACAGGTCCCAGGGAAGTTGTGGATGCCCTAATACCTCATCCCTGGAGGTGTTGAAGAGCAGGTTAGATAGGGCTCTGAGCAATCTGGTCCATTGGAAGGTGCCCTTGCCCATGACAGGGTTATTGGAACTAGATGTTTTTTAAGTCCAACCCAAACCATTAAATGATTCTCTGGTAATTTCGCCCAAAACTACACTTCAGAAAGAACAATGAAGGTTGTATAGATTTCAAGGGAGAGTAAAGTTAGCATAAACAACAGTCACAGCTAATAAAATACCACAGGACATAAATCTTTGCTTACAACTACTATTTATACCATTTAATACAGCAGAGAGTAATTCCACTGTGTTATTCTCTGAAACAGTGCTTTTTGCACCATGCAACCAACAACTTTCATGTTGTCTTTGTGATGTTTTTAATTCAATTTTTAATCAGTGTAAAATATTTGTTATAGCAATTATCTTACTAAGAGACATAAAATGCTCCTAAAGTGAATTCAATGCAAAAAGGGTGTAAGGCATCTGTGTACAGTATGTTTGTGTTCTTCTGTGAGTTAAAGTCCATTAGAGATATAGACAGCATCTTGAGAGCGTCCATCTCAGCTCCTTACAGAAGTGTAAGCAATGAATCAATGATATTCCAAAGCAGGGGAAGGCTGTTACATATTAGAACATTTCACAGCATGCAAGATGATTAACAGCATGTTAGGTAATGATGTAAGTGCCATAAATTAGTTTATATTGTACGATGTAAATACTCAGCACAACTGATGTCTGAACAAAGGAACCGAGACTGAAAATGAGAATTTGGACCAAGTCCAGTGTGCTTTCCAATTACTTGGTTTTGTTTTGATGAGTAAGTCCAGAAAATTTTTTTTACATATATATATAAAATATATAATGCATAAATATATTTTATATGTATATATATTCTTTTTTTCTAATCCAAGTCTCCCACTCACCCTGAAAAGTTCCTCTCCCTTTCTGCAGATGAATAAAATTTATATTTTTACCATTTTTAAGGACAAATCTTGAAAACTATTTTTGATTAAATTCTATGAGTTTTATCTTTATAATTTGAAAAATTAAAAAATTAAAATCAGTATATGTAAAAGTTGTCTGTGAATATATGTTCATAAGTAGCACTGAATGAAGTCAAAAGGCCAGTAAATAATTCTCTAAATAGTGCATGATTAAGCTACTGACCATACTGAAACCAAGGATTCTAACAAGGTTTAGATATTGCATGGGATAATGAAAACACTTACAGAAAANGTAATTCCACTGTGTTATTCTCTGAAACAGTGCTTTTTGCACCATGCAACCAACAACTTTCATGTTGTCTTTGTGATGTTTTTAATTCAATTTTTAATCAGTGTAAAATATTTGTTATAGCAATTATCTTACTAAGAGACATAAAATGCTCCTAAAGTGAATTCAATGCAAAAAGGGTGTAAGGCATCTGTGTACAGTATGTTTGTGTTCTTCTGTGAGTTAAAGTCCATTAGAGATATAGACAGCATCTTGAGAGCGTCCATCTCAGCTCCTTACAGAAGTGTAAGCAATGAATCAATGATATTCCAAAGCAGGGGAAGGCTGTTACATATTAGAACATTTCACAGCATGCAAGATGATTAACAGCATGTTAGGTAATGATGTAAGTGCCATAAATTAGTTTATATTGTACGATGTAAATACTCAGCACAACTGATGTCTGAACAAAGGAACCGAGACTGAAAATGAGAATTTGGACCAAGTCCAGTGTGCTTTCCAATTACTTGGTTTTGTTTTGATGAGTAAGTCCAGAAAATTTTTTTTACATATATATATAAAATATATAATGCATAAATATATTTTATATGTATATATATTCTTTTTTCTAAATCCAAGTCTCCCACTCACCCTGAAAAGTTCCTCTCCCTTTCTGCAGATGAATAAAATTTATATTTTTACCATTTTTAAGGACAAATCTTGAAAACTATTTTTGATTAAATTCTATGAGTTTTATCTTTATAATTTGAAAAATTAAAAAATTAAAATTAGTATATGTAAAAGTTGTCTGTGAATATATGTTCATAAGTAGCACTGAATGAAGTCAAAAGGCCAGTAAATAATTCTCTAAATAGTGCATGATTAAGCTACTGACCATACTGAAACCAAGGATTCTAACAAGGTTTAGATATTGCATGGGATAATGAAAACACTTACAGAAAAATAGCATAATTGCATAATGTAGAAAAAATTATAAAAAAGCATACTTACAGTTCTGTTCATAATTCAAATGCTATTTAATAGGTGTTAGGAGGACATGTCTATAATTGCTCACTCTGAGGGTTTTGGAATGTTTTTTTTCCAATGAGTGAGAGAACTGGTAGAGACTCCAGCTAGATACATTTCTGGCATGAGATACTTTTGTTACACTTCTCTTGAGATTCAGTCTTATAAATTTACACCTCAAAGGGTGACAGGCTTATAAGCATTGACACTGTATATAAAAAACAGTCTAGCAGACTTACAAATATGGTACCAATGTGCAACAGCAACAAATGTGCAACAACGGAAAATTTCTGGTTATGACAGTGGCTGCTGAATTAATTTTTTGGTGTCTATATTGAATTTCTTTTCAGTTTGGTAGCCTGCAAATTCCTCTGGCTTGAGCATGTTTTTCAGGAGTTTGAAAGAGGGTCATAAGCCTTTCTCAATATTGTTCACAAGAAGTGCTGGAAAGGAATGGCTTTTTTCTGAGCAATTCTCAGACACATCTGTCTCCAAGTCATCTGTGTGTTTCCATGTCCAAGATTTAAAGTTAAAACAAGGAAATCCCACATTTGAATAACATAACATTAATGAAGGAAAGTTATTCTGCTGTGACAAAACTCATACAAATCTATTATTTGCTTCACTTTATTGGTCTAATGTTCTAAACTCTTGAAACATTCTGCCTCTAGAAATATGGAAACTAATTTCAGTTCTTTGAAACCCTGATTCCAACCCTGGAACTGTGAATTCTCTTACATCTTGCAAGACCACAAAACACTGATTAAAAACAACATAACTCAAATGTAAATCAAATAGATATTAAAAAATAAAGTTTATAACTACCTGCAAAAGAAAAGATGGCCTCAGACAGGTACTGTCCCTTTCAAAATGACACCGAAATTTCTTCTCAACTTGCTACAATATTTTTGGAAAATACCTCTTCTTCATTGAAATATGTCACTGTAAGAAAAAAAAAATTAACTAAGCTGCTACTTCATATATTTTATTTTGCCCTCTATGTACAAAGCAGTTTTATTTGTAAAGTTGCTTAAGAAAAAAAAAAAAAAAGCAGTTTTTTTCTCCTTAGCATAACTTTCAAGGCTATCTTTCAAACACAAAATAGTCACTGCATGTTAAATTTCACCAGAGATGTAGGAATAGATTAAGAAAAGGTCATTCAATAAAAATATGACATTCATACTAATAGAACAAGAGAAATGAGTTGGCAGGAGACAACCAACATTGCAATGAGAACAACTCAAACACAAAAAAACCCATATACTCATGTGATGGAAGCCCAGCTTGTACATGAGTACAGGGGCTGAATAGGTCAGCAGTGACCAAAATTACCTAGAAAAATAGAAATCTGTCTGAAAACACAAACCTGAACTCTGTCAACACAGCTATAATACTTCTGCCAAAGCTGAATAAAGGAATAAAACCCATTTGCAAACTGGTTAAGAAAACAGTAATTTCTGTTTTCAGCATGTTTACACTGGAGCTGCTACAAAGCCATGTTCAGACCCCATTGCTGAGAAACTTTGATCAGGTCAGTCCATAGATTTGATTTTATCAGGGGCTCTGCAGTTTCACGTAGGAGGAGAAGGAGCTTTTTCAATGAAATAAAGATTCCAAGAATGGCTAGATAAACAAAAATAAACTTAACATTCACTTGGATGCAAATAAGATACTAAATATTCAGAATAATTCAAGAAATCCAATAATATGTTTGTTAAAAGTTCAGTAGGTGACTCATTGTACACTTCTTGAAGTTTCCAAATCTTCTTATTTTTCATTATTTAAATGAAGGAATGTGTTTATCTTTATTCCTCTCTCTTCTACGTACTACATCATGTTTTTTTCTATCATCTGAAGTATCTTAGGCAGGGTTTTTTTATCTTTTTTCTTCTTTCTTGCTCCTTCACTCTTACTCACTTTCTTTTTCTAGTCAGATAATTTGGTTGCATTTTATTAGTGCTTGTGGAATTAAACTCTGCTCTTGTCCTTCTGATAGAATACAAAGAGGTCATTCTTCAAAAAGAGTACAAATGGATAAAGCTTAATTCTCAGGCTATTACTTCCTAATAGCCTGTTGCAGTGTTACAAATGGAAATTTTTAACTATGGCAGTGGAAGAAAGAGAAGTTAATAAAACCTTGCACTCGGTGAAATTCTTCAACAGTAAAGACAAAATAAACAGCAAAATGCCTAGACCTGTGAAAAAGAATTATTGATAAAAGTTTTTAAGAGGTTCCTTTGAAACAATATTTGCCTTTTTGAGAAGGTCATTATCTGCTTGTCACAAAAACACTCCTCAGCTGTGAGAAGCAACGTAGCTGGAGAAATCATCCCTTCTAAAGGGGTTTGCATAGCATCCATCACTGATTAGCTCCCTTAATTTTAAATCTCTCTTCCCCATAATCAGAACATATCATGACATCAAGTTTCCTTTTATATAGCTTTTACTCTCTTTTTCTTTTGATGTCATAAATACATTATAAAACAGTATTACAAAGGCAACAAAGCTGAATGCTCTCATATCTGGGGGGAAATTCATGTTTGTATCATTTACTGCCATGGAAAATCTGTTCTTTTTCTGGATTTAGAAGACTTTTTTAATGAGTGTTTTATGGTGTTTCTGTTTACACAGTATTTTTACAACTGTTGCAAATAGACACAAATATCATAAATTACAGGAAAAAATCATCCTCAGCTTCCTTCAGGCTTAATATGAAACAGTTACTGAAAGGGGAAATGTGTAAGTCCTGCTAAAGCCTGTTTGATGAAATCCACATGAAGAATCCAGTTGAGATCTCAAGTCCTTAGAAAAATATGAAATTCCATACCCTGTCTTCATATCTTCTTTTAAAAATAAACAAAATAAAACTATAATAATTAACACATTCTCATTAATTAATCTGGATCATAATTTTCTAGGGAGACTTTGATAATACCAAAATTTAGCGACACATGGATTTAAAAAAAAACCTGCTGAGTTCTTTGGTCCAAACCTGAACATTCTTACTTGGGAATATGAAAAGGCCACAAACAGTAGTCCTGAGAAACAGAGAAGCCTAAGACCTCATGCAGGTAGAAACACATCTCATACTCACTAATTGCATTTAATAAATTTATGGCCAGGTAAATGTTCAGGGAAAAACAGTGACTCATATATGATTGAAAAGGTAACTACACAATAAGCAGTAAATGTTGCTGAACTAGATTGTACTAGAGGAAATAGAAGACAATGCATCAAAGAGCATTGAAATGCTGATCTCAGATGAGTGCTGCCCAGAAACTGCTCAGAAAACAAGACAAAAAAAGTCTTTACAGGAGAAGGATTCAATACTTCAAGTAGTTTCATTGCAGTTCCTTTGAAGCTATTAATCACTCTCTGTTCATACAAATGGCCTAACAAAGCATATTTTTGCAATATGCTTGTAGCATGAGGTTTTTTCCAAATTTCTGTTATTAGCACAATTTTCCTCTTTATGTTCATCAATTACTTTTCCAATGTGATTGACAAAACAGCTCTGTGGAAAAGCCTTTATTTCTAATATTCAAACTCTTGTTGCTGAACAAGAGTTTCTTCAAGGCTCAGCTGAAAATCCCAGCTGTGATCCATAGAGCAATTCCAAATCAGGAAGCCCTTCCTATTCCTGCTATTTGGGAAACACAAAAGTCTTTAAAAATATAATTTTTTGTGGCATGTTTTCTTTCACAAAGATTCAGTATTTATGAGCACTACTGTTGTAATGCCTTCTGCCCCGTATAATTCATCCCTAAAATATTCCAGTTCAAGTAACCTTAAGTCCCAAAAACTCAATAGTTTTCACCAATTAAATCTGAATATCTTATTCATTCTGTATATTTACAAGCCACTAGAATTCCTTGCTGTGGGCAAGGAATAGACATGAAATTATAATCATCTTGTCTCCTCAGTAATCTGACCAGTTTCCACATAATGAGCATTACAACTGTCCTGACAGAAGTATGTGATCAGAGAGGTGAAATTGTCCATGATGGAAATGCCAGTTTAAGGAGTTGTGCAGAACAGGATAGGAAGTTAAAAGTCATTGACTAGTGGAGCCACAACTATATCAAAGAGCACTCATCATGCATTCCCATTCATCCCAGAGCAAGCAGCTTTAATGCAATTGTCAGTGCATCTTTTCTTCCCACCAGCTGCAACCTTTCTTTCTTTGATCTCTATCCATGGAAGACTCAGTTTTACAAAATAAATGCCCAGATTCAATTCATCATTTTGATAGAAAATTCAGCCATAAACCTGCAGAAAATTCATAGAAAGTTGACTAACAACAAGCTCACCAACAACTTAGGTATATGGTTGTTTATTCATCAGTTGAAGACTTCTGTAAGTGAAGTCAGTTATTCTCTGATTGTTGATTATGTATTTCGAAACATTTCTGGGGTTTGACTCCTTTTACTTATTGGTCCTCAATTTCACTGAGATAATATAAAACCTCCATTGCTCTTCTAAGATTGAGAAGCTGAATAAGTTATTTTTAGAGTTTGCATATAAAGGATGTCCTCAGAAAATGCATGGTTAGCCTTTGCAAAACAGGTGTGTCCCACCACTTGAAACTTTGACATGATCAAGAAAACACACTAAATAATTCAAGAGAGTCACAAAAAACTGCTCATTCAAAAGACTGCAGGCAGTGAGTGCTGAAGCAAAGAAGGGAAAAATGTCCAGATTGACAAAGAGTAAGATTTATCTTTTTGAAAAGCAGGTGCATATTGGGACTAGTGTGTTCCTAGAATAAAAGTAATTAAATTTCCCCATGTGTTAAATATGAGATGAATGGGTTAACTATGAGTACAGAACTTTTCATTCAGGTTCTGAAGGCTTTAAAACCTTAAGCTTTATAACTAAGCAATTTGAAAGAATATTGTATTATTGATGCTTTCATATCATGATTGCAAAATTTCCACAACATGGTATCTGTTGTAATGTAGCTATGGGTGACTCATTGGCCTAGAATTCCTCATTTAAGACAAGTTCAGTTTACTTCACCCATAAAATTATATGGCAGTTTTCAATTTCAGTGAATGATCGGAAATTTAATTGTCAGCAGACTGAAAAGTCTTCTCTTTTAAACTACTTATTCATATCTGAGGGTTATTCATAAGGCACAGTATAACAGGCTTGTGTTTTTAAAGCCTATGACATATGTTGGCTCTACAGAAAGTAGAATGGGAAATCCAGGACAAAATTTGAATGCCTTTATTTAGAAATTAACAAATTGCTACTCTAGGAGCCACTCAAAGAATAACTAAAATCTCCAAAGCCTTCTCACTAGTTCAGTCAGAAATTAATTTTAAAAAATAATAATAATAAAAAAGGAAATTAAAAAAAAATCAAGACCAGCTATGAGCCAACAATAACAGAGCCAAAACCTCACTCACGCAAATAACAAGCAAACCAGGAATGAAAGCATGCATTTAACTAGTTTCCTTTAGTGTAAGAGAACATCTTTAAATGTTGCATGGCTTACATAGGCCATTATTAGCAGGATTCTTGTAATGACTACTGTAAATAATGTAACAGATTTGCCTTCCTGCAGTATACTCAGTACATTCACATCAGTTTGTTTTCTTTCTGAACATGAGAAATATTTCTTGCACTGTAAAAGTCATTAATAGTTCAGCATACATTAAGGTCCATTACTCACATTCCTGACTATTTGCACAAGATAGATCAGTATCTGATTCTAAAACAAATTGAAAAGGAAAGAAGAAAAGAAATAAGTAACTAAATGCTCCAAACATCCATGAAGTAAAGTCTGCACGTTAATTTGTTTATGGAAAACAAGGCTTTGCCTAGAGGCAAATTTCAGTTTGTGTCTTTTTTCAGTGCACAGTTTTTGCTCAATCACTGTATGAATTACCATTATAAAGTACAGTATATTTGATGCTTGCCTATGGCTATCCAGAGATCTCTGTTAATGGAAGGCTGAACAGCATTAGGACTACATTAGAAATGGAATGTTTTATTTAGGAACTACATTGGTAACTTTGTACCATATTTCCTTTTGCAATTTGCTTACCCTAATTGTCAAAACATTTCCTTCTTTTGCAAAAGTGCAGCTGCTACAAAAGCCTACAGATGAGGCAGAGCAGGCCCTACTAATAATACCACACTTGCATTGGTGACTCATTAATAGCTTTTGCAACCTTTTGTTATGTAGCCTAATGTATTTCTTTGGTCTCAAAAGTTTCAAATATCAACTGTAAGACTGTATGACTTGTGAATAGCAAAAGCATCCTGGAACAAGCAGAATTCCTTAGATCTCCTAATTTTAACAACTGAGGACATTCAAATGACAAAGATAGGAGTAAGCCTTTGGAAAACATGACTTCTTATCTGACCTGCTTGAGACTGAATTACAAAACTCAAGGAAAGAATACATTTTCTGGAATTCAAAATGTTCTTCTTAGGTTGTTTGTTTGTTTGGAGTTTTATGTTTCTTTATCTCTTTGGGGAGGAGGGGGTTTGAGCCATAAATCCTTTGAGTTGAGTTCAGAGACCCTATACAAACTCCTACCTGACACAGTCACTAGGATTAAATATTTAATTCTTCAACAGACACTGTAATTGAAGTAGGTATTGGCCTGAATGCTCTACCTTGCAGTCATTGGAGGCAACTTCATCCCATTTGAATATTTACTTTAGCTGACTTTAGTTCCAGTGGTTTGTAATCTGACAGCCTATGAGAGTTATGACAAAGCAAGGTTTTAAATTTGAATGCTTGCTGGCAAGAGTTTGGATATCTACCTATTGCCAGAACCTTTACTGATGTATCAACATTGGGCATGATACAAAGTGACTTCTTAAGGAAAAAATTAATACTAAATGCATTTTTGCCTGACCAGTGAAAAGATAAACTTAATAAAACTATGAACTCGTCGGTACAGATACACTTTTATATGGCTTGAGATCAATGGCAAGATGTGGAGGAACATCAGGAAGCATTCCTTATTAATTGCAATTAACTACTTGAAATTTGCTAAAACTTCCTCTTGCTTGCATGATTTAAAGATGGATTACACAAATCTTTAAGAAGCATACTCTTTGGAGCATACTCTTTGGAGCAATCCAGTCTATGATAAAAGGAAAAAGGAGGGCAGGATCATATAATTATAGTTATAAGATTAAAACATCACATAATTTTGCTAGAAATGAAGAGAAAAAACCCCAGAACTCCACAGACAAAACCCAACCATTAATGCTGGAAAAACTTCACATTAGAAGTTAGGTGCACATTCAAAGAATCCCAATTTTTGCACTTCAGATAAAGTTAACATAACAACTGGAAATACAAACAATAGAACTGTGCTCATTTTTTGTTAAAAAAATCTCATTTTCATTTCTGCTTCCCAACTATCACCAATTTGAAACTTCAGTATGCAGTGGAATTCCATCACTCAGATTATTTTCAGCCCAAAATTATCTTGTGCTAGTATAAGCTGCTATAGTATGCTTTAAAAATCAATAGCTGCCAGCAAAAAATTTGCTGTGCATTAAGTTAATGACCTACTTGTGTAAGCTGTACAGTATATATGCCAGTGTTCTAGAAAAGACAAAATTGAACTTTTGCTACAAATAAAAAGACAAGAGTCATTCACCTCCATAAAGCAAGGACACATTCAATTGGCAGAGGGTATAGATTTCTTTCCTCATCACAAATTATGTAATAATGACAATATATTTTCTTTATCACTATGTTGGTTTTAATTCACCACAAAAATAATGATCCTATACCATCTGAATGAGATTGGTGCACAACCAGAGACCACAAAAAAAGATGGAGTATTTTGGCCAGTTATTTGCTTTGTATTCAAGTGCTCTAACATAAATCAGAGAAATAATAAGCTAGGGGATGTGGGATTTTACAGTACAGAGCATGGGTGCAAGTAAGGATACGGTTTTATTCCCAATTTATGAGGAATGCCACCTATATTTATATACTTTTCTAAATACATAAAATATATGTGCTTACAGTACTATTATATGGGTAGGAGAATTGCATCATGTGCAGCAGAGATACCCTGCAACATGACAGCTTTAAAGAGAAATGCCTTGTTCTAGGTGATATGGGACTCAGCTTTGCTGACAGCACTTTTGAGGACGTAATGTGTTAGATAAATATGTCATGAGCCAATGTGCTAATATCTACACAGATCCTGTACAATCTGTCTAAGATTTTTAGAAAAGGAAATATTTTTGTCTGAAGGGTGGCTCAAGGATCACTGCACCAAGTTGCCAATATACAGATATAGGCTGCCTCAAGGAAAAACAGCATGGGCTTGGACAGGAGAACATGAGAAATGTACACCAAACAATCACAAGCATCAGCTACCCAGAAGCAGGTCACTTGCTGAGTGAGACTAAGATTTTTTCAATGTGTTAGAACAGATTCTGCCTCACCTGAAAAGGTAGAAATCCCAGTTTCCATATTCTTTCCTCCTTACTGTTATCTTTGACTACAACTGGCTCAGTGTTAAAAGGAATGACCACCTGAAAAATGATTAAATTTTAGGACACTCCAAGAATGGGCAAAAGTTAAGAGAATTGAATGTGTAAAATAGGAAAGGAAACATCATCATAATAAATATTGCAAATTAGGGAAAGCATCCAACAGTAGAGTGACTGTCTTATTTTCTGAGTTGTCTGAAAATTCAGTAGAAATGCTCAGAAATTTTAGTTTTCTTTCTTGTTAGGAAATACATATTTCTTACTATTTTTAAGGTGTATCATTTTCAGCTACTCTTTGTCATGCAGAAGTCCAAAATTAATATTTAGTAAAAGCTGAAAAATTCAGTGATGATTCTTCTCTTTTCTTTAGCTTCACTGCTTCATTATTATACAAGAGTTTTGGGATTGTCCTACTAGTTGAATAAGAAAAAAAAGTCTAAAGTATTTCCAAAATGAAGAATAAAAAAGATTTGACATAGTGTTATTATTAAAGTTTTAGTCTTCAAAGGATTTACAGAATAATTTCTACAGGCAATTTCAATTTTAAACATTTTCTCAAGTATCTCATGAGAGTAAGTAAAATTTAAGTTGTGCTGCTCACAGGTATATACTCTTTTTTCCCTAACAGAATGCAAATAGTCAAGACTATTTTTTCCTTTGAGCTACTTCACGTTTCTTTGCAAATTGCTTCCAGCAGTTTTTCTCCAATAGCTATTACAGCTGGGTATTGTCTTTATTTTTTGGTGTGTAATTTTATTGGCAGTTATGAAAATAAGAAAGACTAAAAAGTCAAACTAAATGAGTCAATGTGCTTGCTGAGTAATGAGTAGGATTTTTTTCCTAATTTAGGTATCTCTTTCTTTTCTTTGTTCATGATTTAGACAATCAAAAGAAAGCCCCTTTGCAGCTTTGCTTAGAGAAGAATAGCTTACTGGAAAAAAATGGGTTTTGTAAAAAAATGTATATGTACTTGTGCACATAAGAATAAAATAAATGCATGAAGTGATTTGCTTTGAAACTGCAAGTGAAACAATAAATGCCCAGATGTTTGACGGTTTACCTCTGCGACAACTTGAAAGATAAATGATTTATATATTTTCATTTTATAACCCCCTTTATATGATGGGAACAGAGTGAGGTTAAGTGTTCTGTAAGTAATAAGTTATGAGATGTTGAAACATATGCTGAAAAGCTCAGTATCTTGAATTCCAAACTCAGTTCTCCTGGCTTATTCTTTACAGCTGGGCTCACGTAACTTCTGTTTAATATATTTTGCATTATCAAATATTATTATTAAACCCTTAAGAAGATATTCAGAAACAAAATCTTTTACAACTTTTCTACAAAGACAGAAACAAAGCTACATGAACTTTCTTAGCTCTGTTTCAAGGAAACCTGGTGACAGAAGGAAATATTAAGTGCTAGTCAAAGCAAGAACTGCCTAAGAAGGTTTTTCACAGAAATATGTAGAATTTTGCACACATCCAAAATCTTCAGAACTTTAAAACCTCCACATGAACAGACTTTATATTGCACATGATGCCAAGCCAGATGATTATAGTGTTAAAAGAGCTTCCAGTAGCATTAGAATATTTTCATTTTCTGGTAGACCAATAAGTTGCTGTAAGATGACAATGTTGCCAAACTTGTGACATTACTTTGATGTAAAAAGAAGAATAAATTGTATAACCTGTTTCATTAGAAAGACCAGCTGTTTCTGTCTTCTATTACTGAACATTAACTTTTTCTTTCCACTTTCCTTTCTTTTCTTTTGCCAGTAATTTCTCCTTTTTTCTCTGCAAACCCCAGACTTACACCCTGCTTCAGTAATGATCATTTATCTGTGGAAACAAAAAATAAACTAATTTTTTTTAATATCTTTGACATTTCATGTTAATCTTATGAGTATATGTTTCATAAATTCATGGAAACAAAAAATTCTTTATTTTTTCCAGTTGATTAATACATGTATATTTTCCCCAATTATAAATGCAATAAACATGGAACAGGACGAGCCCTCTGCTAAATATTCAGTAGCATAACTCCAAGACCAGTCTTGTCTAGTAAATGCTTAAAATTCTATACATAGGAAACTCTTTCAGCTCACTGCAGTAGCAAGAATTCCCAGAGAAGGATGTGGTGCCCATCAAAGCAGAAGAAAGCACCATAAAACCACAAAAAATAGTTAGACCTTAGAGGCATTTTGCAATATATGCTTGATGTCCTACCCAGAAATTATATTGTACTTTGAAAGTTTGCCAGCAAATAACTCAGTCTTTCAACTGAAACCAACCATATCAGTTCTTCTCAAGCCTACTGTTCTCCAAGGAGAACAAAGATTGGCTCCCACATGAGGGGCAAACTTTCATGAATAACAGAAGCAAAGTGTGACTGGGATGTTTTCTGTTTTGATAAAGTGTGATATCCATTCACAGGCTTCACTCCACAATCTGTGGAGATACGGCTCTACAAGGATTTCTTCATTTAAAAGGAAAGCAAAATTAGTGTACAATTTCAGGACTATGAAAAACTACTGGTTCACTGCTGGGGTTTAGGCTTCTTTCCAGCCTCACTTTTAGCTAGGAACTGAATGCACAAGAGACAAATTTCTTCTCAGACTCAGGTGTTTATTAATTCTTA
>VWYE01013447.1:71554-98548 GCA_013398995.1 Alaudala cheleensis
AATAAACAACCTCCAGAGATTCAGACTACGGCTCTCCTTGAAGCAGGGGCTCGGAGGAAGAACTTTTTTCCTTATTGTCAGGACTCTAAAACACATTTCAACCTGAGACATTCTTTGCTGGGTTAGGAACTGGCTGCATGGCCAGGCCCAGAGTGTGGTGGTGAACAGTGCTGCATCCAGCTGGTGGCCAGTCATTAGTGGGGTCACTCAGGAGTCAGTGCTGGGGCCAGTCCTGTTTAATGCATTCATTGATGGTTTGGATGAAGGGATTGAATCCACGATCAGTAAATGTGCAGATTTACTGCATAGGTTGATCTTTTGGAGTGTAGGAGGGCAGACTGGTGAAGGGCTTTGATCAGAAGCCATATGAAGAATGGCTGAGGGAGCTGGGGTTGTTTAGCCAGGAAAAAAGGAGGCTCAGAAGTGACCTTATCGCTCTCTACAACCTCCTGAAAGGTGGTTGTAGCCAGGTGAGGGTTGGTCTCTTCTCCCAGGGAACAATTGATAGGACAAGAGGACATGGGCTTAAGCTGTGCCAGAGGATGTTTAGGTTAAATGTCTGAAAAAAATTCTTCAAATCCTCAAAAAAAAAAAATCACTGGAAGAGTGATTGGACACTGGAATTGTCCGCCCAGGGAGGTAGTACAGTCCCTGTCCCTGGATGTGTCTAAAAAAAGACTGGATGTGGCACACAGTGCCATGGTTTAGTTGATGAGGAGGCGTTAGGTCATAGGCTGGACTTGATGATCTCAAAACGTCTTTTCCAACCTGGATCATTCTGTGATTCAGTGATAAGAGGATGGTGTCCAAGTGTCACCAAGTGTGGCATATTAATTCAATGGGGAAGGTACTAAAATGGGACAAAGGCAGAAACAAATGGTTGTGGGTGATGTTGGAAGCACAAAGATGCCTTTGAAGTTGGATATTCCTTGAGGAAAGGAACTCAGTGAAAATATATAAAGACCAGAGTGATGGTGTCAGGGCAATGAACAAGGAAGATAATTTGACTGCAGCTTTCATTTAGGTTCTTGAAGAAAACTGAATATAAGAAAAAAAAGTAAGTGGGATGAAACAGAATATTCTGGAGATTCTTAGGGAGAATGAATAACAGATATCAATATGGCTTTGACAAACTGGTCAAGAGAAGTGAAAAAGATGGGCAGAAAAATTCTTGACTGTAGACAGAAAAACTATAAGAAAATCATTATTAACCCTTTCTCACATGTAAAAGTGTTTTTTGAATCAGGTTCTAAGTGACAATTATGAATATGTTAAGCTAAAATTAAAAATCTTTACAAAAGAAAAAGAAATTAAGTGATGCATTTAAGCAGAAAGTCTCGAGATAATGAATTATTATGTTCCTCTTAGAGATGAAATAGCAGAACTGGACTCATGGCAATTTCTATTGCTAATTCTTCAGCTACTCATAACATTTAAGCAAGAAGGGAGGAAAAGAGCCCTAGTGGACTCCATGTCATAAAATGTAATATGACAGTGACAAGAATGTAACACTCTTGTTCATAAGTTCATTTATATTTTATTTTTTTTTTTTAAAGAGAGCAAAACTTCCTGACCAATTATCCAAATATGACACTCTGATACCTCTCAGTTTGACTTGAAACATAAAATGTGAATTTAACTAAGTTTGGGGAAGTTTTTGTTCAAATATTGATTTGAAGATAAAGAGATAAGTCAGATCCTTTGCCTCAAAGAACATCTTAAACATGGAGGTGGTGTGAGGGACAAAAAAAAGCTTTAATGTGGACTGCTGAAAGAAGGACAAAAAGGTCAACACTTGAAAAGAAAAGAGAGCATGTAGGACAAAACAGGTGAATATACTAATCCATGTGACCAGAGTGAGACCTGGGGAGAACTAGTCATCTTCAGATTGAAGAGGACATAGATAAAATTTTCATGCTTTTCACAATTCAGCAACAAAATGAGATATGAAAAGTGCCACAGAAGACAAATATAATTACTCTGAAGAGCAATCAGGCACATCAAGCTTTTGGTCAAATTCTATCAATGTGATTTTTAGAACTGATTTTATTTTTAAGTGGCTCAAGAAGGACTATTTCCTCTTTTCCTAAGAATAGAGATATTTGTTTTTAGAAAAGATAATTAGGTTAAATGAAATAAAACTCCATTACAAAAGTAAATGCAATTACCAATAAAATTTTGCTCCACAGAAGACTAACAATGATGGGTTGTTCATAAAACTAATAATTTGTATTCTGAATTGTCCTAATGACAAATTAAAAACTCTTCATCTCATACCCCTGCTGATAACAACCTAATTTCCAATCTGAGGCTCTCTCATTTCCCAGAAATTTATATATTATTGTCAAGATTCATCAGTCCCAGGTGATTAAATGCTTCTCTCTGTAGTGGAATAATCTGTTTGCAGTAAGACTGAAGACATTTGATTATGATTCACCAAATAAAACTCTCAACTGAACCCAGGCAACTATCAAATCTTGATCCAATATCTATATATATTATTAAGCTAAAATTTTGAATGAGATTAGCTTTTTATATTTTTCCAGAACAGTTAAAAGATAAATTTTGGCATTAGCTTTACCTATTTATTTCTTCATACAAATGGATTTGAGAAGAAAACTCCTTCTTTTTAAGATGAATCTGAAGTGAAAGTTTAGACACATGAAAAATATTCAGAGCTGAAGAAATAGCAAAGGAAAATCAAAATGTGATATCTGCAAAGTTATACAAATAAGTGGATGGAGAAAGAGAATTAACAAGCTTCCCCAAAACAGAGTGGAAACCATTGAAGCTTGTTGCAGACTCTTATGTAAATCCTTCCACTGTGACCAGACTGACTGCTTTAAGAAAGTAATTTCCTGCTGCCACAGAAACTTGATTAAAGAGACCAAAACACAATAAAGAGCAATGCCTTGTGGTCCTCCCCTAAAGAGAAGCCTGCAGGGAAAGCAAGCTTAGAAACTATGGAGCAGGTTGGTGCTAAGCAATCTGACTGCATTCTGGAATTTGCCAAGAGGGTGTTGACCAGCCCATCACAGCTTTTCAGAATTGCAATGTCTCTATGTAATCTAGATAATTTAATTCCATGTTGTTTTATTTCCCTACAAAACTAAAATAAATTTATTTTCTAACTCAGGGGCTACATATATTTGCCAGCCAAAAACACTCATCTTGAATTGCCGAGCGTCTTGAATTGTTGTATTATTATTGTCTGAAACTCCACCATTTGAATAGGAAAGGAATATGATTTTTTAAACTGAAGAATTATTGATTCAGTCATGGAAATGTCTCCATTTTGATTAGAAGCGAAATGAAAAAAAAAATCTATTCTCTTTGAAGAAAAATCTATTGTCTTTGTTATCATTATGTCTTCCTCTACATAATAAATATGTAGTGCTCTATGGGCATTAAAATTTACAACAACAACTTCCCGTAAACTGTAATTACTTAATTTCTCAGGAGATAAATCTAGAAACGAGATTCCAAACCACTACCAATCTACTGGCACGTTTCTGTTGACTGGAACTTAAAACAGGTAGAACCAGGGTAAATTTAAGAGAGAGGAAGGGAAGATTTAACTCAGAGAAAATCAGCAGAACACCTCTCCACTAAGAAGTGTATTCCTGTAGGTCAGCCCTATCTCCTCTACTCCATTCTTGTGTGACCCCACCTGGAGTGCTGCATTCAGCTCTGGGGCCCCCCAGCATAAGAAGGGCACTGAGCTGTTGGGGTAGGTTCAGAGGAGAGACATGGAGATGATCAGAGGGCTGGAGCACCTCTACTATGAAGACAGGCTGAAAAGGATGGATTGAGATTAGAGAAGAGAAGGCTCCATGGAGACCTTATAGACTTCCAGTACCCAAAGGGGAGAGCTGGAGAGGGACTTTTTACGAGGGCATTTAGTGATAGGGCAAGGGGTAAAGGCTTCAGCCTGAAAGGGGTAGATTGAGGTTGGATATTAGGTAGAAAGTCTGCTGTGAGGGTGGCAAGACACTGGAACGAGTTTCCCAGAGATGTTGTGAATGTCCCATCCCCAAGAGCAGGTTTCACAGAGCTCTGAGCAACCTGGTCTAATGGGAGGTGTCCCTACCTGTAGCAGGGGGCTTGGAACGAGATGATCGCCAAGGTCCTTTCCAACCCAAGTCATTCCATAATTCTATTATTCTATGATTCTATAATAGAATCATGGAATCATTAAGGCTGGCAAATACTGCCAAGGTCATTTAGCCCATCCTTTGACGGAACAACATTTTGTCTACTAAACCAGAGCACACAGTGGCACGTACAGTGATTTCTCAAACACTTCTAGGGAAGGTGACTCCACAACTTCTTCAGGTACTCCATTCCAAGGCTTTCAGTGAATAAATTTTTCCTGATATCCAAACTCAATCTCCCCTGGTGCAAACTGAGGTCATATCCTCTTGACAGGCTTCTGGTTGCCTGAAAGAAGAGCCTGACCCCCTTCTGGCTGGCCTATTTCCGGGTGATTGCAGAGAGTGATAAGATCTTCCCCCCTGAGCCTCCTTTTCTCCCTCAGCCACTCCTCATAAGATATGTAGTCCAGACCCTCCACAAGCTTTGTTGCCAAAATCTGAAGAATTTGGAACACTTCATGAATTTGAGTGTCTGATTCCTTTTAGTAAAATTTCAATTGGCTGCACTATGTTAGTGCCAAATCTTCCTCATGAGCGACATCAACAGCACATCAGAAATAAAGGGCAAGATAAGACTGTAATTTGCAAATATCTCTGAAACGTTAACTTTTCTTTGATTTTGGACCAGATGAAATCTTTAATAACAAGTATGATCTCATCAAAATACCACTGTACCCTAGAATTTTCTCTTTTGATCAGAGATAAGTTCATAATTTCTTACTGACTACATCACAGTCTCTTGTAATCTAAAATAGCAACAAAAGTGATAAAAGTCCCTTCACTGTACAGAAAAGGGATTCAAAAATGTCAAATGCACCAGAAAAAATCTTGACACTCAACAACAGAGCTAAAATTTTCATGTAGCACTCTGGCATTACTGATCATAAGTTGAAAACTAAATCAACCTAATCAGTCCTTTCCAACCAAAACCTTTCCATGAACTATGATTTAGAATATAGAATATGCTATTATAAAAGCATATTATACTTGATTGTAACATCACACTCATCATTTTTTGTGACTTATGTTAGAACTAAATTTCTTCAGAAGTTCCTTGATATGATCAAATTAATAGAAGACTAATTTCTGTGGAACTTTGCAATATCAATTAACACAAAAAAAATATGCTGCAGCGGATTTTTACCCCCTGATAAATTATTTCCAATTTATGGTGTGATTTTCCAATGAAAACAGTGTTTTGTTTGTTTAATTGTTTGATTGGGGATTTAAGTCTTTCTTGGGAGTAATAAGAAACACTGAGATGACATTGAACAATAGATTTTCTCACAGGTATCAAGAAACATACTTTACAAGCATTAATTACCCTTTTGAAGAACAGAAGGACAGAAATCTGTTTATAAGAAATTAGAAACAAATGTATTGAACAATCTTGGTTTTGGTGCAAGAGAGAGGTCAACTCTCTCAATGTCTGCCAATTTCTATCACTTCACACAGTCAAATTGTTGCAAAGGCAACATTGGAAAAATCATGCTGAAGAAAAAAGAAAATAAATGTGGGTTGGATTTCTTCACCCCTGCTTTATTTAATTAGATATGTCTGAAGCAGTAATTACCATGTTAAGTAAACACTGACCTTTACAGGTATTTCACAAATTTTCCCCCCACAAATTTCTATGGGTGGGCTCTGCATTTTGCTAAATGTTTGAAGATTACTTTGTTTTCTGAAAGATAAGAAGACATATCTCAAGCTATGCCTGGAGAGGTGCAGGTTCAAAGTCAGGAAGAATTTCTTCACTGAAAGAGTTGTCAGGCATTGGAACAGGCTGCCCAAGGAAGTGGTGGAATCCCCTTCCCCGAAAGTGCTCCAGAACAGAGTGGACATAGCACTTCGTGCTCTGGTTTAGCTGACATGGTGTTGATCAGCCAAAGTTTGAACTCAATGGTCTTGGAGATATTTTCCAACCTTAATGATTCTATGATTTAGGAACCTTATTGCATAATTCTGAAATTTTTATATTCACTAAATTACCTGTACTGAGGAAATGGATGCCTTGTATGAGTTGTAGGGCTTACCTGGTTCTGAATATTAAAATGATAGCTTTTGATCATATGTATAATATGAAATGTAACATAAGGAAGTAGTGAAGATAAACCTTTAAGTTTTTTCAGATGTAAATGTGATGTAGCAATTCAATATATATATCAAAATATAAAAAATGTAAACTAATGTTTGCTTCTAAACATAAATAATATTAAAAATATTTTTAATTTGGTGATTCACATAGTTCTGCTCTAATTTCACAGGATGATTTGTATCAGTTTATAAACTGCATAGTAAAATTTTAGTATGGTTGTATACAAATTACTGGAATATAAATCTTTGGAGAAATAAACAGTCAACACACTTGGCTTGATTTTAAAAAGAATAAAATCTTTTTGAGCACACAAGCCTGAGAAAGTTGTTTTTTACAATGTCCCATCATAGAGTGGAAACTGGCCTATACTTAAAAATATCACAATTGTTTTGAAAAATCAACAGAATTTGCTGTTTTCATTTTAAAATATTGATTTTAAAAATACTTGTTGTCATTGTCTATCTCATGTCTCAACTTGGATGTACATCATACTAATGCTTACAGAAATCAATAAGGAATTTTTTCAAATATATAACAAACCATTTTTTCTTTATGTTTTGTCCTAAAGGCTTTAACCTGGAAATAATGGAATGGCTCACAGTCCGAACCAAGGACCCAGTTCCCACTAAGTATGTACAGTCACATCTTCACCGTGATTGCCTTAAATGGTTGTTAGAGGAGATCACAGCTCTAGAAGACTTTACACATTCACAGCCTGTACTGAAAGAAAATCATACAAAAATCCTTAGATCTGTTTTGTATTATCTGCATAGTTTCCTAAACAATTAGTAAAAGAGTCACACAAAACTAAGTTTGGCTAGATCAGAATAGCCTTAGCTGGTATTCCAATGAACTACAGCTGACTAAAATCAGGAAACTAGTCAGGAATTGATGAGACAATTAAATAGAATGATTGCTCTTAAAAAAACAAAACAAAAAGAAAAAAAACAAAAAACCACAAAAAACAAACAAACAAACAAACAAACAAACAAAAAAACAACAAAAAAAAAAACCCAAAGTGCATCAGAGGCACTGTTAGAGAAGTTACCCAATGCTTTGAATACAGATAACAAGAACACAGTTTTTCTTTCAGGGGAAACTGAATTGAAGTAAGTCAAAACTCCATGTTTTAGTCACAGACAATGTTTGAATTTAAGTTTGGACTTACCAGCAGAATTTGCACAAAGGTTTCTCACAATGGTGAGAGGAGTTGCATGGGCATCTGGAGTTGATATTTCTCTACTTGCAAATCCCAGGGTTTAGTGAGGGTTAAAAACAGTAGTAAGTAGCCACTTACATAACATGTTCAGGCAGCATTTTGTCCAAAGCTACCCTGGAATTAAGAAAGATCAACTCAGAAAATTTGTTTCCAGACTAGACACAGAAGCTAGTCCTAAAGTTTTCCAGTTTGAGTATTACATATTACAAATATCATGCTGGGTTTGTTGCCTTGGGATGGCTGACCTGAAACAGAGACTGGACAGAACTAGAGTATAAAACAAATATTAATTAAAAGGCCCCCCAGGATACCCCTGGGACATCCAAACCAGCCCCGACGGCTCCTCCAAAGCCCCCCTCTCCCCTGAATCCCTGGCCACACCCCCTGTCCCCTTGGGTCTATTTGCATATTAGGTTTAATTGTTTAATTACAACTCCAGGCTGTGAAGTCTCATCCTTCTTGTTTTTCTCTTCAGTCCATCGTTGTTGATGCTTTTGGGCCAGAAAGTTGTCCTTGGTTTTCGGCAGGAAAGGATTTGTTTTGTCTACCTACCACCTACTAGCACTTAATATGAAGCTTAAAACTACACCCGAAACAGCATGGAATCTGGAAAACATAAAAGCTAAAACTAAAGGCATCAGGTTGGACATGTTATGCCACACTAGCACAGCACTTAAAAAGTGCAGTGAGTCTAAAGGACTAAAGCTGGCCTACAACAAAGGAGATGCAAAAATCCATTTAGCCTCATTGATGTAGTTGTATTTCAGGCCAAGCAAAATGCAAGCAGAGGAGGGAGTATGTTTGTGAGTGGGGTGTATTTGACATATAACAGGAATCATGTCTGCCTAGTGGAAAGCTTGTTTGCTAAAGTCATTATCACTTCTTTCTCTTATTCCTGTATCTAAGCTTTCTGCCATTCTTCCTCTTAAACCTGAAACACATGCTTTAACACAGAATGTTCTTTTCTCTTTCAAATCCTTCCTATCAGATGCAATTAAATAGATTGCACATACTTTTTGGGATAAAAAACAGTGGAAAATTAGTCTCAGACATGCAAAAATCACATATTAATTTTCTGCATTCACGCCTCCAATAAGTTTTTATAATAATATGAAGTGTTACCCACAGAACTAACAATATGATCCCCGCCACAGATTTTAAGAGTGAAAGCAATGAGGTGGAAACAAAATGAAAAAAGCTAACCCACATTTTCTCCAAGTGTCTCTGTACTTCAGGTTAAATGCATTTCATATGGACAAAAGTAATTTTTTTATTTCCTAACCTGGATAATTTTTAGAGAGAGATTTTAAGTCCATTCATTTTCTTTCCATGAAAAGCCCATTTTTGTTATAAAGTCTTCAATTAAAAATTTGTTGGTGTTGCAGAAAATATTGCTTAAGAATTGAATGACACTCAGCAGGCAAAGAGAGCCTCTTTGTGCAGATGGGTGGTTTAAGAGTTTGGGTCATCTCAAATCCACCTGTAAATTGCTTTTCTAGCTCTATGTCTCCATTCAGGTCAGAATAATCCAGACCACTACACATTCAGCTTCCTCCATCACATACTTGGATGGATTTTGAAAACTGGTTGAACTCTCCTAGTGGGAGGAAACTTTTCAGAAAACTTCCATTGAAGTCCTGCCTAGCAGATTGCAAAAATAGAAAATACCTGACTTGGGGTAGTTACACCTCACTTTATATCAGGCTGTTGGGCAGTATGAGTCATTTCTGTTGTAGAACTGCGTTAATAGGTAATTCATTTTGTCGAAAAAATGTCGTCAGCTTTCATATTAAAGGATATGTAAATATACTTCTCCAGAAACCTTGGATGTAAATTACCTTTGCCTTATTAGTTACAATAATGTAATTGCATCTTTTGTCTTGAACTGCTACCGTATGTGAAGCACTGTGTTTTCAGAAAATTAATATCCTCTAAGTTAAAAGAACAAAAGAAATCCAAGTCCCACCTAAGTGTTTGGATAAAAAGCAGGGGAAATCCATGACCAAATCCACAACAAGAAATAACATAAAACTAATATGCTGAGGAGTTTTTAGGAATATTGCTAATTCAATTATGCACTTTAAAATTTGACTCAGTGTTATTTTGCTCCATTTGAAATTAAATACCTATTACACAGGTGACTCTATGTCATCTGAAATTCACTCAGCAAATGACTTTTGGTCAATGATCTCATTGAGCCCTAGAGAAATAAAAAAAATCTAAATAGTTTAATACCTGTTCTTGATCTGCCAATTGCTGCCAATGTCAAGAAGATGAGCAAACACTCTTCATTCAAATGAACAGAATAGGACAAATGAAGATGATGTTTTCTGAGAAGCAGTGTTAGTGTCTCTTTTGGGTCTCTATTTTGTTCTGTTAAGGTCGTGAGTGGCTGATCTTAAATGCAAGTCTGTCTTTATTTTAGATAGAAGAAAATACTGACATTTAGATCCACGAAGATAAAAAGGTTCCAAACATCAACTATGAGATTGAAGTGTTAAATATTTCTTGTCTGCAGTCTAGATTTCCACGTGATTTTGCCGCCTAATTATTAATAAACATGTAAACAGATTTATAAGTAATAGCATTGTTGAAATGAAACAAAATAAACATTTTCAATATTAGTATTATTTTTATAGGAGAAAAAACGGGGATTTAGAATGGTATTTCTTCTGTGGAGAAAAAAAATTAGGGTGTAGCAAGACAGGGGTCAGCCTTTTCTCCCAGGCAAGTAATGACAGGATGAGAGGAAATGAGATCATGCTGTTCCAGGGGAGGTTCAAGTTAGACATCAGGATGAATTTCTTCATGAAAAGGATTGGTAAGCATTGGAACAGGCTGCCCAGGTTGGTGGGAAGGTGTTCAAGAAAAAACGGAATGAGGCATTTTCTTCTGGGTTCAAAATTCCTTACATTTCTGTGCGCACATCTACACGTTATTCCTGATCAGTCTGTTAGGAAGATTTAGGCCTGGCACCTACCTCTCTGAGCATAAAGCAGTCTGCTGCCAATTAAGTCAACCAAACTTAGAACACCTGAAAATACTCTCTCAAAAAATTATTTGAATTCATGTTTGTATTTAACTTGAAACACACAAACAAAGAAATTAAAATCCAGTTCAAAACATAAGGAGAGAGGTGATTAAGTCCTCAAATACGGCAAACAATGTAAGTTTTTGAGTATGGCTATTGTCACTGCCAGAAAAACACACAAACCCAAGAATAGACCACAGCACCAACATGCTGCTTATACATATCTCATGCTCTATTATGTAGCTTCCAAAGATTAAATACACTAAATTGATTTACTTCCCAGTGGCCATAGAGGTATCACAACCTTTCTATACATGTAAGTAAACCACATATTTCAGTGAATATGTGTAAATATACATGATTTGTATATGGCCATCATCATCATCATGGCCAAAGATGTTGTCTGTTTTGTTTTTCCTGTCCTCTCCCCATGGCTATTGGGCTGAAGGGTGAGTCACCTCAAATTTCCCCTTTAATAGCAAATATAACTTCCAGCAAGCAAAGAGACCTGCCATTAGGCTGGAAAGATCCATTGATTCATACGGCCTGAACAACACTACTAGTTCCAGCATGGGAGAGGCAGCAACAAAGAAGAAGAATGGAGAGTATAAGAACACAGATGTTTGGGTTTTTTTGTTGTTTTTGTTTTTTTTTTTTTGACAGGACCTGAATGTCTTTCAGCAGTAGATTTCGACTTCTGACTAGGAAGGGAGGAGGAGTCTGGTCAAGGTAAGGAAAAATTGTGGGGAAAAAAATGCAACTTGAAAGGCTAATCAGCACACAATTAAGACAACTCATTCATCTGTTGTTGATTTTAAATTAATGAATCTCCTAAACTTTCCTTACATATTTCAAAATAGCAAGGACATTGACAAAACCAAAACCTCCCAGTAAATATTTGAACAAAACCAGTTCTATTACAATCACCATGCTATTAATTTGCCAAAGCCACCCTTCTGATCCCATATTAGTAGCCAAGCTCAATACATCTTAAATTTCCTTTATGTAATCATGTAATATGTAATTAGGAATTCTATTTCATGTGTGTCTTTGACACTATATTTAAATCATTGAATCCATAATATGCCATTCTTATCCTTGATATGAATTTAAATAATTTCAAAGATGAATTTAATTTAATTGCAGCTTCTCATGGTAGTGTGGAATGCACAAAAGACCTTGATTCTTTGTAAGCACTGCTCAGCAATAATGAAAACACCCCTGTGTTAGCAACACTGTTTTTAGCACAAATACAAAACATAGCCCTATACTATGCTCCACAAAGAAAATTAACTCTATTCCAGAGAATACCAGCGCACAGTTTAAAGTGTGAAACACATTAACTAGCAGAGTGTTTACAGTGCCTTTTCAGTCGTAAAAAGGATTTTTTTCTGTACTGTAAAAAGGCTACACTTTGAAGCAGAAGCACTTAAGCCTTAGTGGATCTACTGAGTGGTAGAGAATACACTTTCTGTGCCTGATTACAGCGTGTTTTAGAAGTACTCTAATAGATAGTGAGGTTACTTTGGGCATTGCTGTCAACTTGTATTGCAGAGTGCATCTACCATAAGCATCACATAAAAACTGGGTAAAGGAAAACAGAGCAGGTGTTGTGTCAGTAAGACATTACCATGCTCACTTCTGGGGCCAGGGATGACTAAGGAATTTTAAAAGGTATATTTAGTCTTTTGGAGCAAGAGGAGGAAGATTGGAAATTTGTGTCGTACAAAATTCTTCTTGACTTGAAACACAGAATGAACTGTGCCATGATGCATACACTTATGCATTTTGTTTTATGGATGTTCCATTAGAAGAAAAAAAATCATCAAACCCTAATCTTTACAGTTGTCTGATATTGCAGAGAGAATCATACAAAGATATTCTTGTATTTCTCCTGTTGAAATGTTATGGGAGGTAGGTTAAGTAGGGGATTTGGATCCAGCTCAGTGGCCAAAGGTCTAGAAAAATATACTGCTGATTTTTGCCATATTTGGATTGGGTCATAAATAGGACTATATATAGGAGAAAAAACCCAAAGACACATAGCAAAAGAGGGAGGGTAAGGGTTTCACATTTATAGAGCCATTCTTTCAAGATTGTAACATAAAACAATTTAGGGGCATATAATCTTAATGTCTGATCAAGCCTGGACATTCTACTAATTTTTTAGGTCAAAATAGAAAAGTACTATTCATACAGGTTGTGCATTTCTTAGCATCATCATTTTCCAGGTTGTTCCTGAGGCAGTCAGATCCAAATAACACTAATAACAACCAAATCCAGAAGAACAACAGAACAATAAGCACTCAGTCATGTCACAGGTCACTCCTGAATTTTCAATATTGGATAAAAGATATGTTACACTTATGCAAAGGAAAATCTATGACTTGGAGTTATTGCAAAAGCATTTTGATACGTAAAACAAGTTATTCTAACTTTATGCAGTATTTGGTCACCCAAAGACATCTAAAAAAGGAATAACTGCCTAATTTGCCTCTTGAACAGCACTGATTGAGATAACAGAATCACATAATATACTGAGTTGGAAGGGACCCACAAGAAGACTAAGGAGCTGTGTGTGGTCTAGATATTCTGGACTTGGGGATAAAGTGCATTGTTCTGCTGTGCTGCCCTGTGTGTTCAACCAGCTGCCCTGCCCTCCTCTGCAGTCCCCTTGTCACTGTTTCTCCAGGACACTGCAGGGTTGGGCCTTCCCCATGCAAGACTGAGGATGAAGTGTGGCAGAGGAAAGTGGCCACCCCAGAACTTCCCTCCAGTACCTAAGATATCCAGATCCTTCTCCTCCTGCATGAGTCCCCAGGTCAAGAGATTGTGTATGGTGTTATGAGAGAAACTGATGGCTGCTCCCTGGTTCCAAACTATCAAACAGCACAACTCTGCGTGTAGGGTACACCTGTGGGCAACAGTACTATAGTAAAATCTCATAAATGTGCCCACTGTGTGAGCAACATGCTCAGGATATTTACACCCAGCCTTGGTATTTCTATCAAGAACTGAAAAAACAGTCACTATTAACAGCACGTGACTTGATTTTTTTACCAGATTTAAAAAAACTATTTATTGTTTGCTTTGTTTTAGTTTTAGAAAAGTAAAAAAACAAGCTCATGGAATAAAAGGTGAGAAGTAACTTCATCTAAACTCAGTCACAGTTTCTTCTCAGAATAGCAACACTGCTAGTATGTCCTTAGGCATGCTATACTGCAAGCTAAATGATAACAGTTCCTGGTTAGAATATTTTTCTCTCTATAAAGGATTTATGTGCTTCTCAATCATTACATATTAAAAGTCAAAGTATCACATGGATTTACTCAGAAAATTCTCTTGTATAAACATGTTTTATATATAATAAAATGTTAACTAAATGTATCTGATTTTAAATAACAATGTGGGAAAAAATGTAACTATCAGAAATACTTGTAATACAGACAGTGAGTTTCCATACATGAGAAATTACTGATTAATTCTTATTCAACTTGTCGAGTTATCTAATTTTGACAGCGAGATCTCTCAGCGGCATTCAACATATCAGAGCTCACTTTGCAGTGAAATTAAGTATCTACTCAACACTAAAGTGCTTGGCTGTTATTCGACCATGTTTGCTCTTAATGCTTTTAAAATCCATTAGCTCTCATGGACCTTATTCAGACTGACAGTGTTGTACATAATGAACAATTACCATTAAGTTAAGTGGAAGACAAAACAAAACAAAAAAGTTAGCTGTGAGAACCTGGGAGTTTATATGGATTGATTAGGAAATGCCTGCTACAAAATAAACGTAAAACCACATAAAAGCGTAGGAACATCAATACATTTCCAGGGCTGAAAAAATAAACATTTGCATCAGAGTTCTTCATAATCACTTTTTCTGTTTTCACAGAGAACTGAGGGAGTAGATTGATGCCTGGTATAATTTATTACGTATTAACATTAGCTGAAGATGACATGAGGGGGTAATGATAATGTGTATGATTTATTATAGCTATATACTCTGGGCAATGCTGCACCTACCAAACTGTTATTACTGGCTGTATCAGCTCTCTGCATTGAAGCTGATCTCATGTTTGATATACAAGAATTTATTTATCCTGCAAAATCTCAACCAAACAAACTATTCTTTCTCATTTAAACAAGATGTGCAAGTTTTATTAGAAATTACATCATAGTAAATATGACTCATGAATCACCTCTAAAATATTAGTTTCCCTATTTAGGGAGATGGGAATTTAGAGAAAATTTTCTCAGATCTTAGTAAAGTAAGTACAAATATGTTTTGACTTCAGAAAAATAAGTCCTTCTCAGAAGCCTTTTTTATTCAATAAAATTCTAAAGATGCTACAACAATAACCCTACAAACTCTTCTAATTCTTTAAGAAGAGCTTAAATGTATGTTTTAAAGTTATTTGGATTTTGAATAAATCTGACTCCAAAACAAAGCCATCTGCTGTACAGGCTGATCTCATGGACACTCAAACATGGACCAGGCTCCTTGGCTTATCAAAATCTCTGTAGCAGCTTCAAACAAAGGCATTATCTGAATATTTTGAAAACTTTGGGGAACTCTATTGGAATCATGTCTCTATGACACTGACCTGATCTCAAATTTCTAAGGGTCATCCTAAGAAAAAATATTAAAGCATATATGCTAAGAAAAACTTCATTTAAGATATCATTTCCATGGAATGATGAAAAAAAAAACCTATGACATTTTCCATGTTGAAAAACCTGAGCTTATTGGTTTGCTGTTGCTGTGACTGCGCAATTTCAAACTTGTTTCTTGACAGCATTTGTTAGGAATTCAGAAACTCAAGCAAGTATAAATTGTCTAAAATTGGTTTATACCTTTAGATCCAAAATTCCGGCTTTTCCAGCAATATAAAAATTGAATTTTTAATACCATTCTCTGTGAAAAAATTTGAGTGCCCTGGGCAACAAGATTGAAGAATGGCTTGGTGACCTGGTATTAGCATATATCATAGGAAGAGATGTATACGTACTAATAAGGCAGGAGAGAGCATGAGATGAAACTGCCAAAGGAGGAAATCAGTGCATATCAACATGAAGATGTGATCAGTGTAGATCAACCCTAGTCTGGGTAGGGCCAATGTGCACTCATAAAACCCGGGTATCACTGCTCTTGCTTTAGTGGGAGAACAGCCTGTCCCTGCTGCTCCTGACAGCGCCTTGCTGCTGCCATTGCTGTGTACCACACTTCTAGACACAGTACTTCTAGACACAATCCTTCTACTCATCAGCTGAAATTAGAAGTATTTAGGTCTGTTCTCTCTAGGATTAGGATAATCAAATTTTCCATACTGAGTGTGGATCGAAGTAAAGAGATGTGAATACTTAATTCAAGGGAAAAATGAAATTGGACTAAAAGTGCTATGGAAGAACAGGTGAGAAATGAACAAAACATTCAAATTGACCCAAAGGGCTGCTAATAGAAAGCAGAGCTTTGATAATTTCCTCCATACTGTAAAAATTATCTATTTATTCTAAAATATGAAGATCAAAATTTAACACCTATTTCTGAAAAATTATTTTCTCCTAGATGGGAGAATATTTCCCAGCACCAACTCTGGATCTGCTGAATGATCAAGATAAGATAGTGATCTCTTACACTGACAGCTGTGTCAAGTAACCCGAGTTTGAGTAGTGAAGCTGTAATTTGTTCCCTTCTAGCAGAAAGCAGGTAACTTAGCTATGTCTCTGGACAGTTTGAGACTTTGTTGATAGATAAAGACAAAAACAGTTAACAGATAGTTAACACAGGCTGCACTTGTCTAACTCTACTTCTAATAAAATTAGTAAAGGTCACCCTTAGAATGCAGGTATCAAGAGAGAAGCAATATTTCATTCTCCTACTGCTTTAACTGAACTGGGATCTGCTGAACAGGAACAAAAGTGAATGCTCAGTTTGCTTTGCTTGAACATGCTCTTCTTAAGGCAAATTTGACATTACACTAAATTTATGATTTGTGAAAATATTCTTATTACATCCTACATAGCTAAGCATAAACAAAATTTACTGCAAAGCTGCACACTAAGGAACAGTTTTGGAAAATTACAGAAAAAAATGGCCAACTCCAAGTGTAGAGAATCAAAGTCATATCATCCCAAATTTTAGCTTTCTATCCATCACAAGACACTTGCCTCGATGTAGGTATACTGTTAACTGGCTCTTTCTTGCAATAACTGGAACAAATCTCCTGCAAATAAAGCCCTTGTATATATAAAGCTGCTTTCATAGCATTTTTTTGTCATTGATAAGTTTTCCAGAATCACCTTTTTTTACCTTAACTTTCAGCCTTTTCACTGAGCATCTGTTAGCTAAAATGGAGCCTATAATAAACATTTATGTCCCTCTTTATGCTGATTGTTGTTTACACCTATGTGGCAAGGCTATAGGAATATACTGAATATTTATGTAGCAAGAAATTGCACCTCCAGACTATTAAACACTGAGTGGAGCAGCTGGGATTCTCTAAATGCATTCAGGCCACTAGCAGTATCCATTATTTATCTACATTACTAGCTGCACTTGCAAAGATTATTCACTCTCTCTCCTCTAACACCTGATGAGAGCAGCAAGGGACCACATCCTTTTAACCACATCGACATCCCAGTTTGTTTGGAGTTGTGTTCTGGTCTGCACTCTCATTACAATGGGGTATCAGTGTGAGAAAGTTGAAAGCCACTCCCTGCTTTTTAAGAGAAAGAAGATATTATGGGGATTGCTGGTTTCCCCCACTACTCTACTCCCCTGCTGTGAGATGCCATCTGGAGTACTGTGTCCAGATCTTGGGCCTCAAACATAGGAAGAATATGGACCTGCTGGAGTGAGTGTAGAGAAGGGACATGAAGGAGATCAAAGGTCTGGAGGACCTCCCTTTGACAAAAGGTTGAGTGAGCTGGGATTGTGCAGACTGAAGAAGAGAAGGCTTTTGGGAGACCTTAGAAAAATGTCTGACTTCAGTTCTCTTGTACCCTTTCTAGGGTTAAGTGATGGGATAAGGAGCAAGGCCTTTAAACTGAAAGGGAGTAGCTTTAGATTGGATATTAGGAAGAAATTCTTTACTGTGAGGGTGCTGAGGTACTAGAACATGTTTCCCAGAGAAGTTGTGGATGCCCCATACCAGGAAGTGTTCAGGACCACATTGGACAAAAGTTTAGGAACCTAGTCTAGTGGAAGGTGTCCCTATCCATGAAAGAATTGGAAATAGATGATCTTTAAAGTCCCTTCCAACCTAAATGATTCTATGATTCTATGAATATTTAGCCAATTTCTAATCAGCTTCAGTCAGTGCCAGCTCTTACACTTGAGTAAAGTCAAGCAGCATGAATCCATGTGTACAATCACCGTTCGCTGAAAATATCTCTGGAACTTTAAATTTTCTTTACATTTTTTTTCTCATATCCTAGTCAAATCTCAACTTGCATTCATTTCACTGCAAAGGAAGGTGTTATCCAGTCTATTCCTTTTCCTCAGTTTTATGTGTACTCACAGATTTACATAAAAAAAAAATATTAATAGAAATCATGTTATAGTCCGCTCTTTTTCATGCTCAGAAGCAGGGTCTAGAACTAACTAGCTAACTCACTTCTTCATCATGTAAAATTCATTAACAAGCTTTTGATTTGCTCTATATATTTGGGTTTTCACTTGTTTCTTTCATTGCATCTATTATCTAGTCATACTAAAAACACATGCATGTTAGACGATGTCCCATTTTTCTAGTGAGACTTGTTAATGAAATTACTTTCATTATACAGTGATTCCTCACCTTTAATTTATTTATGGAATTCTAAGAAATGTACTTGCCCTAGTAAAATTCAAACTTTATTAGTGTTTCTGTTCAGCTTAACAAGTGATTCTGTACATTCAGAATTCTGCTTTTTGCTGATTTTTGCTTCCATACGATTCCTATAAAAGCTCAATATAAAAATATGTCTTTCTTCCATGACAGCGTAAAATGTTATGTTTTATTGCTGTTGTTGTGTATATTTAGTTGCATATGATATATTGTTTATAGTATGTTATACATTTGTTTATTTGAGTCCTAATCATACCAGATAAGAAATGGATTCTTATGATAACATATTCTGGGAAGGTAATTCAAGGAGGCTTGTCAAATTCAGCTTAAATACACTCACACTAGTGAGAATTAAAAAATTTACAATACTAGCAGAAATAATTAATTTTTCTGAGACAATCTAATAGAAAGAAATAAAAGGAGTGTCTTTCCTAATGCACCTCTTCAGGAACTTCTTAAAAGTCTTAGATTTTCTGGAAATGCAAATAGTAAACTATAACAATAAATAATAACTACTTGTAGAAACCTGGTGTCCATTAAGTGAGTAGAAGAAAACTCTTCCACATTTTTATTAACTTGGGACTTTGACAGATGCCCAGCTTTGAATTCTTTTGGAACTACCTCTCAAAACTAGACAGCATATTGCAAGATCACACTGACAAAATTAAAATCATATGAAGCTCACTATTTTAACAGAAAATAATTGGCTATAAAGGGTTAACACTCCCAACTCTTCAGATTTGAGGATGGCATTCACAAAGAGAGATTTTCTGCGTCTAAGCCTTCTTTTAGGTTTACCAATACCAAGTTCTGGTAAGCATTGACATAGCATTTTTTCAACTGACAGTGATCTTACGGATTTTTAACTGAATAAGCCCAAATAAAAACTCTAAAGGGTTCAGAAAAGAAAATACTCAAAAAGGTACTAATATCCTTAGGCATAAAAAGTGTTGCAGTGCCCTGTACTTTGGGGAAAATCCATTACATAATCAGGAAATATTTTTATACATAATCAGAATATTAATTACATAATCAGAATTTTTTTCATGACACCATTTTTTTTAATAAAAAAAAAGCATTTTTATTTTATCCTGTTCATCAATCTGGATACTCTAAGAATAGTAAATAAGTAATTTAAAAATAATTCCAGCAGTATTTATAGCCTGAGTTTTCTTATCAATTGAGATGAACGTAAGACTACAAGATTCAGTACTAGCAACAGAATGATGTGGCACTTTGAGTGCACAGAAAGCATGTAAGAGAAAAGAACTACTGAACAAAATATGTCCAAGTGCATGAATATAAAGTGATGGACTTCTTTTTCAAAAAGTGTAAAATATCTCATTGTTCATTTTACATCAGCACTGAGCAATTTGTATTGATCTTGGAGACTGTCTGCTGTGTTCTTAGAGCTTTCAATATTGCAAATGATTAAGGGAAATCACTGATGTTACAAACAGAACAATACCTCCTCCAAGCAGATGCCATGTCAGCTTCCTCCATTTCTCTTTGTGGCTTTGGATAATAGATCACCAGTTTTCTCTTGGAAATCTTGCAAAAGATGTTAAGTCATCACAAATAAGTAAGCAAGAATGTCCAGGACACAACATCTTATATTGTTTTCTAATAAAATAAATGCATTATGTCACAAATAAACCCCTCTAAATTGCAATATGCACTGCATTCAGTAAAGATTTGTAGCTGTATATTTCTGGAACCTCTGTCAGAACAATGAGAATACCAGGGAGCATAAACTTATGTTCTTGTATCTTTTCCAGATAAAAAGAGCATTCACTGCACAATTTCAGTTAATTCTTGAGATACAATTCAGGGAGTTTCAAGGCCTTTAACTAATGTGGTTACCACTCTGTTATCCAATTGTAAGTATTCTTGTTACTTTTCAGAGCAATCGTTTGGCAACATATTTCTAAATGTCATTGTACCAAAAAGCTTGTTGGACACACTGGGATAGAAGTGATATGTTTGCTGTGTACTAGCGTAGCTTATCAAGAGTGTCTTTTGCCAACACTAATAAAGGCTGTAGGCCTTGTGCTTATCTAACAGTGTAAGGTCTTAGGATTTGTCTGAGCTTGCCTTGACTTTTTAGCTTTTGCAAATGTATGTCAGCACTGCATGATGAACAATAGCTCTTGAAGTTAAGTCAGGCTATTGACAACTCAGTGTGGCATCCCACCCAGTCTGTACTCCAGGAACACTAGTACTGTCAGCCTAGAATCCAGAGAGATTTTAGAAAAGACATTGTTCTTGGTAAGGCTTTTTTTTTCACAATTGTTTTTAAAACACTAGTATTAGGCAAGATTTTTCTGTATTAATTTGTACTATGATTGCATCTGGGTTAGTAATAGCTGTTTGTTGGTTTTATTTAGATTATTAGGACTTTAATATGAGAAGTTGTTGGCTTGACATATAAGGTGTACTACATTTTTGCTTATATTGATATGGTGGGTGCATACTTACTAAGAAACTTGCAAATTTAAGATAATTATTTGCCTCCAGTGGAATGTGTGTGTACTAAAACAGGCCTAGAGTAAATGGCAGACTTCTGAACAATAGTGTCTTAAGCTGTATGTATGCTGAAAAGGAATGTTTCAACAGAGTGATGTTCTTCATTAGCAGTTTGAAATTACCCTAAATCAAGCAAATTAATAGAGAGGGTTAGACTGACAATGCTTTTTCTAGAACAAAGCAGAGAGATGTCACAATTATCAGAGAGAACTATCTTAGGGAGGAAACTAAGGATGTTACATTTTCTGCCTAGACTTGTGCACAAAGATCTGCTGACACATACACTTCGTTCCTTGCAGACCCCAATTCAACGTTTGCTGAAGCCTCTGGATCTAGTCTTGACAACAACCTCAGACCACAAAAACCCTGCCCTGAAACCATGTAGACAAACCTAGATTATCTGTATATACATTTATATCCATTTATCTTTAAAGTCCTTAAGAAGTGCAGAAATTATGTCTCCCAAATTTTAAACTTAGGGAAGAAAAGAGATGAAAGATATGATTTTGGGTAATGCAATGCCTGTTGCAGAGTTCTGACCTAAGAAGTACTTTATGAGACATTCTTTTTAGGACTATTCAAAAAGAAAAATAGCATAGAAGTTATGTTATTATTTTCATTGTGTATCCATGTTTTGATATTGCCCAGAACTCAATTAAAATCAGCCCCCATTATATTGAGCACAATCAAAATCACATAGCAGAGAAAATTTTATGCCATATAAATGAAAGTGTCCTTAATTGTGCTTTTTGGTGCTGCATATACCTTTCTACCAAGATTATTTTTATTAATAAGTGGTCAAGCAAGTAACATTTCTAAAATTGAAGGTTTATTAGGGAAGAATAAATGTCATTCTTTTGATTACGAAAAAGCAGCAAAGAACACCAGGTCAGGCAATGCTACTTTAAAGAATTGTCTTTATAACATGATTATTTTAATTATTTGTAACAAAAAAACAGACTTAATTATCTGCAATCAGAGCTGTTCAAAATGTTTGCAATAAAAATCCACTGGACCTGAGAAGATTTTAATACTTTAGAAAAAACAGGCATGCACTCTGTGTTTGTGTCTTTGGCAACATGGTGATTCAAATGCTGCAGTACCCTAACAGGCATCATGTAGAATATGCATTACCTCATTTACAATTTTTTGTTCATTTTTAATGGATTGTCTTACATATGCTGATCCTTCTTGATAAATCTGTCAAGTTTCTCTGTTAAATCTCTTTTTCTATCTTCACGGACATCCTGATTTTCCCTCTAAGCAGCTTTATGGTGTTTTCTCTCAGGCTTCCTCCATCTTCTAAATCCTGTCTCTATTCTTCACACCACAGAACTGTCTGAAATTAAAACAAACACAAATGCAGGGTCCTGCAGGTGGGGAAGAATAAGCCCATGCACCAGCACCAGCTGAGGGTCAGCCTGCTGAGAAGCAGCTCTGTGAAGGACCTGGGATTGGTTCCTGGTGGACAACAAGCTGTCCATGAGCCAGCAGTGTGCCCCAGTGGCCAGGAAGGCCAATGGAATCCTGGGGTGCATTAGGAAGAGTATTGCCAGCAGGTGAAGAAAGAGAAAAAGAGAGAGAAGAAAATTTAAAAAATAGATAACTCTTTTTACAGAACATGGACTATATTCATCAAAGGGTTAGATCTGCTGTAGATTACTAACCTAATTAAAATTTTTTCAGCTTTCAGCATAGACTCATCTGGCATAGGAATAAACACATTAGAATGCACTGTTTAGGGAGCCGTTTGTGTGTTATTCTAAACATCATCATTTGGAAATCCACATCATTTTGCCCTGGGAGGGATCACACATTCCTCTCATGCTCTCAGAAATTCAAATATTTCCGATGCAGTTCATTCTTATATTTATTCTTTGGATCCCCAGATTGAGCTTTCTAAAATGAGTTATGTGCTGCATGATTTCTACATCAACCATTAACAATACACATAATTAAATCCATCTTTCAAATTACATTTAATAGAGTCTTAAAGCAATGTTTCCTACTGTCACCAGAGTGGCCATTCATTACATATTTAGCATAGAAATATTTTTTTTAGTCATCACAATTTTTTTCTGTCAATTTAATTTGAATAAGGACTGGGCAAGTGAACAAGATGAAAAATTAAATCCGTGTGATCTTATTGATTAGAGAGATCTGACCTCCAAACTAAGCTTCATTAATTATCTTACCTTCTACTTCAGAAAGCAGAAATTCAAAAGTTTTAATTACATGACTTCACTGCATGAAGCACCAGTATCATTTATGATGTCTATATAATTACAGACTCATTAACTGCATGCAGTCTTTACTGTAACAGGTACTGTGTCTTCAGTTCATACATAGTGATGCAATTTGGGAATAAAAATAATCCTAGGACTGTCTAAATTTAAAGATTGTTAAAATTGTACAGTGCAGTTAAAACTGCAACAGTAATCCAAATGAAGGGGAAAATCAGTTAAGAAGTCTAATTAATGATTCAGGTTTCTTGAAAATCAGTTTTCAGAATACCCCACAAATTCTACTGATTTCATCTACAAGACAGAGGCACCAAAAGCACTAACCACGATATTCTGGTGGATTTGCTACACTAGACAAAAGTGCTAGACAATGTTTATTGCAAGGTCATACAGAAAAGGTATTCTGGTTTTTTACTTGACACAAGAAGACGGAAGATTCAAAATCTGACTGAAGTACACACCACTGGGAAAATTGAAGGGGGAGGAAAAAAATCCAAAACGTATAAGTATCTCTTTTACTCTAAATATTTTTTGATTCTGTAATACATACATTCATCATTGATTATAGGGTGTAAGGACCAATTCTAAACACGTTTTTAGACAACAGTGCAGACAAATCCAGGATTATTAAAAACACATCTTGAAGTGTATTCATAGTAAGCTGCTTTTCTTCTGTTATTCTATTTTCTAGATGTTTAGGATATATCTAGCTCTAAGGAAGCATTACATCTTCTTGCTGAAATCTCAAATGGTCCCCAAACATGTCTTTGAACAGGACTTTTCTGCATTTATTTTTAGTGTAAAAACGTGCAATTGTCAATGCAAAACATGGATATCTGAAATTTTTTATATTGAACAAAGGAAAAAAAAAAAAAGACATGCATGAAATACCAAACAGGAGCATGTAACTCTTGGAGAAAGACATAAAATAGTATAAATATATTTATAGTCTTTAATGGGAATGCACATCAATTAACCACCTGAAAAGAGACAGAAAATGGTGCTTTAACAGAGATTTTGCATCAACCATCCATAAACATTTGAAAGCAGCCTAAAATCAATCATTGTTCTTCTACCTCAGATCCTGTTTTTCCAATGTGTATTAATTGGTCTAGTGGATTTCACTCAGGAAACCAGGACTTGTTACATAGAATGTTCACATTACAAGCATCTTTACAATCTCAAGCTTTAAATACAGTAGTAGATAACTATGCCTAAATACTGCTGAGCAGATTAACTCAACTAACAACTCATATTTCAGACTATCCAAAAACATATTGAAGCTTCTGCTCTTAAAATAAGTGATGCTTTTGAACTACCACTTTTATTTACTATCCTAATAGTACCATCCACCAGAATAAGGTTGAAATCATCAAGGCCTTGAATAAGAAAAACAAGTCAGGAACATATGGAGCAGCAGGAGTTCTTCTGAGGGGTCTTGTAATTTTTTTGTTGCCTGACTCATTTACTCCCCAGGAAAAGTTATTAATTTCTTGCTAAATCTCAGTTCTAGCAATGGATATAAAATAACAAATATTTAGTTAATAGAATTTTTGAAGTCAGGTGGTGCGTTTGCATACAGAAATTTTAGTGCTGACAATATATGAAGATGCCAAGAAAAAAATTAACTTATTTGTTAATTTTATTTCATGGACTCATCCTGTCACTTAAGGGCAGAAATTAAAAACAAACAAATACACAAAAAAACCCTCCAAACAAACAAATAAAAAAAACCCAAAATGCAGTGTTCACCCTATTGTCTTAAATAATGAGCTAAAATCTAGAAATTTAAGAATTTGTGTGAAATTTTGTTTTTCCTTGAATGAATGTCAGATGGCCTAAAAAAAGGCCCTTGATAATCAAATGGCAGGTCCCCCAGTGAGAAGCACACTTCAACAGTGATTGGACAAGTAACAGAAAATTCAAAATTTAACTAGGTCCATGAATGTCCTACTGTTAAAAGATTGAAAAGGAATGAAGTCCTCTTCTACCTTTTGGGAGGAGAGGTCAGCTCTATCTATTCTTGTTTGTGAGACTTCATATCCCTGAAATTACACACCCTGCAGTTCTCCTCAGTGGGGATTTGTGCATGACCTCCCCACGTGACTGTTAATTGGCTATGGATGAACTAAACAGGAAAGCCTTGAAACATGTTGTGCAGTAAAGGTATCTTTTTGGTCAGGTGTGAATTCCTGTTTGGCTGTCAAACCTAAATTCACCAAGACAGGTTGAATGCCTCTGTGCCTGAAAGCAGCAGCTCTGTTGTCAGGAGCACAGGCACTAACTAATGGCATCTTTTGGTCTGACTTTCTCTTTGAAGAGCCAGAACTTGGCACTGGATGAGCCAAAGAGAGAGGAATTTATATTCAACTGAGCATGCTCATATGAACAGAGAGGTATTTGCAGGTTTAGCTGCAAAGTCTCTTGCAGTGTAACAGGTCTAACTGCACACTGGTTTGGAACAGCAAAAACCACATTCCACAGATTCCTTGTTCTCAAACTGACATGGTCCCGTTTCCAAGATCATTAGAGATGTCGCTCTAATTTTTTGCTACTAAGACATAAGACAATTTTGAGATTGGTCTTAAGAGATGGCCAGCATCCACAAGCTCTTATTCCATTTTGCCTGTTTTTTATTATATGAAAATGTGAACATTATCTCACTCCATTGGATTTTGTCCCCTTCATTCCTTCTTTCTTTATCTTCTTTTCCTGAATAATGGGGTTAGATAAAGCCAATATTTTATTAATGGCTAGGTGTGAGGAAAAAACACTTGAAATAACTGAAAAGATTGTATTTTAAACACAAGAGTAAGAGTACAGCCCAAGGTAAGGGTTCCATAAGGTTGTTTTGGGCTTTTTTTTTTTTTTGAAAAACAGATTTTAAGACAGCTTTCTGTGTGGAAACACAATGAAATAATACAAATTTTACATTCTAGAACCTTTCCTTCTCCCTTCAGAGGAAAATCTAGTAATCTTCTATCACCTTTTTCTCCTGAAATATTTTCATTGTAGGAAATCAACACTACAAACAAGAATTTTCCAGGAAAGTAGAAAGACATATGTGTGAGCATGCATGTGTGGTTTTAAAACCCTTCTTTGCATAAATCTGAAAAATAAACAGTTACTGATTACAAAACATGACAGTTAAAGATGGTAGTATACAAAAGTTAAATTTCTGTTACTGTAGCATGTAGAAAGTAATAAATCTCATCTCTTTAAAGAAAAATTATGGAACTTCAGTGTTTCCTGATTATAGACCCACTACACTGATTTTCTCTCTCCCTACCTTATAGCTGGCTATGATTTTTCACTCCACCCTCCAGCATACAGTTACTTGTATCTCAGCATCTACAACCAGGACCAAGAGATAACCAATTTTTTGCATGAAACTTGCCTGGGAATTCCAATGCAGAGTCTGGAGAGAAGGTTTTGAAAGAGCTGTTGCTGCAGATTTGCTGTGCTGGCAGAGCTCTGGGGGGATAAGTGGTACAGACTGAGGTATCATATACAGCACCAACAGATATGTGTGCAGCCTCCATCATGGGAAAAGCAATTTCTACTAAAAATGAAAACTAAGCTGAATTTGAGCAGAGAAGGTTCCTTACTACTGTCACCAATTTTCTACTTCAGAAACAAGACTAGTCAAAGCAAAAGATAAATAAGATGTATATATTTATTTTCTCCCAAAGAGCTTGTAATGTCATCCAAATATTTCCTGTTTAGTCTGTATCCTGATGAATCTGAGACAATGTTATTCCCTATGCATTAGCAGTGTTGTTGATTAAAGCAACATGGTTATTGATAATAATATTTAACATCAACAGGATTTGCAAATTCCAAAATTCCAGTTAGACTAACTTCCTAAAAAATTCAATTTGTGAGGCCAGA
>VWYE01013454.1:0-14152 GCA_013398995.1 Alaudala cheleensis
TATTAAAATATGTTCAAAATATTTTAAGGTATTCATAGATGGCTGCAATAATTTATAAAATGTAAATGTAAAAAGCTTAGTCAAAGCAAGCAGTAAATCAGTCCTTATAGATTGTTGCCCACAGCTGTGATGGAACAAGTGACTTGGACGTTAAATCTATATATTCAATTAAATAATGTTGTTTTTCAACTGTTACAGCAAAATAACCTGTTCATCTCAACAAGTTTGATTACAAAGAAAACACTGTAACAGTTGTTTCTTACAGAGAAAAAAATGACAAACCACTGATAGTCCAGAGATAACTACAAGCAGATTAGGAGTGAATCATGAGCTGGATTCATCCTGGCTGCATGTTGAGGTCAGTGGCTTTCCAAGGGAAGTTTCTCACGTGGAATTGCATTTGCTTGATCCTGCTGCCACACCTAATGTATTGATGTGTTCAGAGATGGGCTGGGGAAGGGTCTGGAGTACAAATATGGTGAGAAGCAGCTGAGGGAGTTTTGTGGGGCTCAGCCTGGAGAAAAAGTGTCTGAAGGGAGATATTATCAATTTCTGCCTGACAGGAGAGTGGAGCCAAGGGGGGGTCAGGCTCTGCTCCCAGGGAATGAGGCACAGGACAAGGGGAAACGGCTTCAAGTTGTGCCAGAAAAGGTTTAGACTGGATATTGAGGAAAATTCCTTCACTTAAAGGGTTGTCCATCCCTGGCCCAGGCTGTCCAAGGCAGTGGTGGTGTCCCCATCCCTGAAGGAATTCAAAAGCCATGAGGATGTGGCACTTGGAGGCTCAGGTCAGTGGTGGCTTGGCAGTGCTGGGGGAATGGCTGGGCTTTTTCATGAAGGTATTTTTCAATATAAACGATTTTATCACTCTAATTCCTTACTATTTTTCTCAGCACCATGAGCTGCAGTGCCAGAAGATGATTATTCCATGTTGGGCACTGTGGAAACACACCCTGAAAAGGAAAATCTTCCCTAAAGAATTTAAATGTAAATAGAGACAGAGAACAAATGAATACAATTACCCTGAGAAACAGAGGAAAAGAAAGGGATAGAACTGCTCAGTATCACAGGACACAGCCTCAAGAGGACCTCTGAATTTTCAGAGAACAGCAACACATCTGGGAACACATGTACCTGTCACAGTTACATTTGCCCTGACAGCACCATGCCTTCCTGTCAGTCTAAAGGGTAGGAAAACATAACCTGTGGAACATCCCTGTCCCTCTTTCCCAGCTGCTCATGGAGCTTCGGTTTCTAGCTTAAAGCAGATGCTGGGCATGCCTAAACACACCCAAGACAGCTAAAGATGAATCCCAAGTGATGGGAATTTGAATGAGAGTTTTGCCTCAAAGTCAAGTAGAAAAGGCTGGTGCTTTGCTTGTTTTTATTTTAAAGCATGCTAAGAAAACTTCTCCCTGCCCTCAGCCGTGATCCCTTGCCTGAAGGATGACACAAGCTGTCTGGATTCGTGGATGAGCACAAGAATGGCTAAAGAGAACGGAGATAGCCCAGAGGGATCACAGGGAAGGATTATAAACTCAGTTCTGACCTTGCTGAGCTTGAATTGGTACATAATCACACTGCAGATGATGTGAGTGTGCCTGGAGGGAGGCTGGAGTGGAGAGATCAATCTCTGAGCTTCCTGCCTGGAAAGGATGAACGTTTTTCCTGAGATTTACCTACAGCTGACTGACAGATCAAGATCAAGAAGGACCAAGGAAAATGGCCTTATAAAATACAGGAAATATTTGCCAAATGGGAGGAGGAGACGCGGTGGAAACAAGAGTCAGAACTCATTTTCTGATTCTGGGCTTGCTTGATGATGCTGTGGCTACAGCTAAACTGACTCTGGGGTAATCTCTGTTTGCCATTGCAGAGGTGCTCTAATGCAGCTCCCAGAAGGCAGATATTGGGAAGTCTTCCTGGAAATCCAGGTGGCTTCCAAATGTTTTTTATCCTTGCTCTTGGCATAGCAGAAGATACTCAGATTAGGAACACATTCATCTGTTTAGTGAAGTGTTTGCTTTCATTCTTGGAGGCTGCTCAATTAAAAAGGGAGGGGAAAAAATTTCTGCAGACCTTGAACTGCCTTTTTGAGGTTTGGTGTGAGGTCACCTAAGTGTGTTTTGGAACAAAAAGCCTGCTGAGGCAGCTTTGAGCAACTGTACAAGGTGGAAAGGAAGTTCACACGTTCTCCACACAGTGTCCCAAGAGCAGCCCCATTCCCAGACCACTCCTTGGCAACCAGCAGAGGATAAAAGAGCACCATGGAACATGTCAGTGATTAAACAGCTTGGGCAGTCATGGATTAGCACACTAACCAAATTCCCAGCTGTATTTGACATCAAACAGTTCAAGAACCTGGAGGAGCACTCCCTGGTATTGGTCTGTTCTTATCATTTGTTATCATTATTATTTATGTATTACCATTTATTGCCTGAGGAACAAATCCTCTCACATAGAAAACCTAAAAGAAATAAATCAACAACCCAGAACTTGTGTAAATCATATTCTTCAGTGAGAGCCACATCTTTCTAATGATCCATCCCACCCACTTAAAGTCATTTAACTGAGAGGAGTATATTAGGACTTAAGTGATCTTAGGTTTTCTCCATAGCCAAAAGAAAGAAGCAAAAGAAATTAATTATTTAGAAAGTTTAAATTCACCCTTCAAGAAGTATTTTTTTCTAGCCAATATTTGCATATTTGTTCAGAATTTAGTCAAACTGTAGTACAAGATATATAATTTTAAAATAGTGACATTTTTGCTTATTCCACCAGTGACTACTGTCCTCCAGTTGTTAATTAACACCTGTTACAAAACATTGATTGCCAAATAACTCTGAAGCTGGGATAAAAAACTACCAACCTGTGAGGCAAAACTTCCTGTCTGTCAGAATCAGGGAGCAGAAGTTGGTTTTCACATTCACAGCCAGTGCTAACCTAAAAGCAAAGCAAAGGAAAGAGCATCTTTGCTATATGGGGGGTATTGGATAAGAAAAGGGAATAAACAGCCCATGCAGAGAGAGAGAAAAAATACGTTCATTTAGCTCTAGGTCATGGGACAGGAGAGGAAACTTCAGTAAAGGCAATAATAGCACAACTGATGCATTTGTAATAAAATATTAAACAATATTTACAGAGCAGTTGAATTTTACTGCTGTAGAAAACATTAGAAAGGGGAAAATGAAATCACAGCAAATACAGAGAACAAAGAGGAACACAAATGAATGAGGAAAAGGCTCTGCCTGGAAAGATGGTCACACTGCTGCTTTCCTCTTGAGGGAACCACTGGCAGGGTGTGGAGGAGGAGGTGATTTGTATTCCACTGTGCAGAGGTGAAGGCTCCTTCTCCACGTGGCAGCAAGAGCAGTGTCTCTCCTATTGCACAGAAGGTTGGATCCACCCAGGATTAGAGCAGCAGCATCCCAGTTTCCATGGGGCCAGCAAAACCCAGCCCTGAGCTGCCACCAGCCCTACAGGAGCTGCAGTCTCCTCACCATCCCTTTATGTACTTGCCCCAGACCTTGCCCTCCCACCTCATCACAGGCACTGGTCCCACTTGTGTCCATCCCCTGGGTAAGGGAAGGAGCTGGGAGTCTGTGCCAGGTGCAGCTCCTTGCTCCTGATGAGCTGGGCAGTGTTAATCACTCACTGATTAATTAATGCCTGGAGGTGTTTGCCCAACACCACCTCCAGGGAGGTCAGGGCTGGTGACAGATCTGTCACCTTGCAGCTCCTGTAAAAGCCTCTCAATAGCTTATTTCAAATTATTTCTTTTTTTTTTTTTAATATTCCCAATCTTCTGTATAACAGTCTAGGAATGCTCAATCTGTAGATTTTTATTTGTTTGTATTAGAAATAAACATCCACAAACCCAAGCATGCACCCATGTATGCAGATCGGAGGCATTGGGCACTTTAAGTCACTGGAAATTTGGTTTCCTGCTGTCAATCCCATCCTTTTCCATGTGATCTTATTTCTTGGCTTGCTTCATCAATACAGGACAATCACAGGGTCATAGAATAGAATATCCTGGGTTGGAAGGGACCCACAAGGACCAGCAATCCAGCTCCTGGCCCTGCACAGGACACCCTAGCCATCCCACCCTGTGCCTGGGAGAATTGAGCATTTCTTGAGCTCTGTCTCTCTGGGGAGCCTGTTCAGTGCCTGACCACCCTCTGGGGGAGGAATCTTTTCCTAATATCCACCCTAAGCCTCCTTTTCATGCCATTTCCCTGAGTCCTGTCACTGCTCACAGAGAGCAGAGATTGGTGCTGCCCCTCATGAGGATGTTGAAGACCATGAGGAGTCTCCCCTCAGTTTCCTCTTCTCCAGGTTGAACAGACCTTCAGCCACTCCTCCTATGGCTTCTCCTCTGGACCCTCCACCATTTTTGTGGCCTTCCTTTGGGTGTTACAGCTTTATATCCTTAATCCTGATACATCCTTCTGACATGGCTGGGGAAAATGGACTGGCCAAAATCTAGATGACGATCAAAATCTGACTGGTTTCTAACAACATCAGCATCCTGAGCTATCTCCCTATGTGATATAGCAGAAAATACCAATGTTTCTAACAAATCTGGTAGTGCCAGTTGGAAGATGAAGGCAGAAACATGAGGCTGGGGGTGAAGGAGAGAGAGTCTCTGCAGTAGCTCTGGTTTGGCTGAGCTGAAGCACCGTGGGACTGCACCTTTGGAGAGCAGTTAGGGTTGTACAGTGATTTACAGGCACCCTCACAGTTCATCCACATGGCCAAGAGTGTGTGTGGAAATTAAAAAAAAAGGCAGAAAACCTTGGACAAACAGAAAAAAAACCTTGGACTCGATGATCTTGAAGGTCTCTTCCAACCTAAAAAATTCTGTGAAAAGGTGCTGTTAATAAAAGCTTCAGGGAGTGACAGCACCTTGTCTGTCTGCAAAATTTCTAGCACACAATGGCAGCCAAAAAAGAAAAAAAAATAAATTAAAAGATTAGCAGGCCTCTGGAACAGAGGAGGTTGGCCAGGGAAACGTTCCCAATGTGGAAAAGCTCAGATGTGGAAATGAGGTGTGAGCCCTGCCATCCATTTGGAGCGTGGCTGGCGGAACACAGAGAACGTGCTGGTGTGGAGGCAGCAGCAGAGGATTCACAGCCACATGGATCTCATCCCATTACATGGAAATGAGGCATCCCCAGCCCAGGCAGCAGCTCAGGGGAGGATTGTGGCTGTGAAATAGCAATGGGTGAGGGATTTTCCAATTATTCAAACCGCAGTGAGGGAGGAGGGCTGTGCTCCAGCTCAGAGGTGCCATGAGTGCTGTGGCCACACTTCCAGAGGAGTTCTTTACAAAGCTTTATAGAATCCCTCATGTTTAACTCAAAACTGTAGGGCTGTGGGATATAGGGACTCATCTAGATCCATGAACACCTCTCCTCTCCCCAGGAAAAAAGTTGTATCATACTTGAAACCCACACTGAGGATCTTCTGACTGAGGTCCAGTCTTCCAGAACCAGGAAAAAGTTCATCCAAATCAAGGGAAGTGCTTCTATGTCCTATCAGTCACAGACAAAGAGGACACAACACTTCAAAGTTTCAGTGGCCCAAGCCATACTTTAATGTTACAGCATATTTTTTCAAATAGTTTTCAAAGTCATCGTGTTTAATTTTAACTGGTTAGTGACTTCCTTGCCACTCAGATAATTAGAAGGTAGCTTATGTGTGTATATACGAAGGCTCTCTCTTTGCACAGGTGTTTACCTTTTTTCTTTGTGGATTCTCACAGGACAGACTTTTTTATTTTTCACAGGTGCAAACTGCCCTCTCATAAGAGTAGATTGTTGTGCAAACTGATTCTCATGATTCTTTCTCATGGGAGCTTTACAGGCTGACTTAGCTTAGCCAAAAAAGCAAGGCCTAATTTTACAAGGCCTTTGTTTTATAAGGTTTTATCTCTGTGTAACACTTCTAGACTTCCATCATCTTTGGATCAGGCTCTTAATGAAACCATCTGTTCCAATGCATCTTCACAATGGGAAAAAACAGCTCCAGAGGAAGTTTGAGACCATTGCTCTTTGCCTTTTGTTTTTCATCCCTCATCATCTGCCCTCCCTTCTCTGAGTGAGCAATAAGAATTTTTAGGTGCCACAGAAAGAGATGACAGGTGAGGAGCTACCCAGGAGGTGTGGAAGCTGTGGGCATTAAGCACTCACCATTCCCACCAGGATGAGCAAACCTGTGATGGCATTGGAGCAATGAGTGTGTCCTAAAGCTACTCCTGAGGAGACAATTTCTTAGCAGGAGTGTGGGTACAAACACACAAAGGTAAATGCAGGCATTGCAAATCCACCTTTAAGTTTTCCTCATCCTGCCAGGTGCTGAGCAATTCTGAGGCTGTTTTCTGTGAATTTTGTTCTTTCTTCCTCAGGAAGTTGCTGCCAAAGCACAAATACTTTCAATCTACAAAAACAAGCATCTTGTCCAGAAATAGGAGAGCTGCACAAAATCAAATCAAATGGGATTTTAAAAAAACATATGAAAGAAAACACATCCCACAAAGCTTGATCATCCTCAGCTCAAAATTCATGTAATCAGGAGAAATACTGAGATTCCCTTTTCATAGTTCATTCTAGAAATCTGTTTGAGGTGTGGCAGAAGGAATTGCTGAGGATTTGTTGCTGCTCTTTCCCTCTATGTCAATTCTTCCACCTTTACTGACTGGATGATACATTGGATTTCTTTTTCCCCCAAAAGGAAACAGTTCTATTTCAGCTCAAGGCTTGACTCTAAGCCAGCAAAAGTCACTCAATGGGTGAAAAGATTTTCAGCCTTTTCTTTTAATTCACCTCCACAGACCAGGTAGGTGTGCCCTGCCAGGCCATCAGGGAGGCACAGACACTGAAATACAGGCACTGAAACAGCCTTTCTGTAGCTTTTTGTACAACCCAGTCAATGAGGAAACATCCCACCTATTTGAAATCAATACCTAAGGATGGGATCAATGGTACTTCCCACCCAAATCCTTTTCCATTGACTGCTGAGAACCCAGACAATGACCTTGGGTCAGGCACTGAGTTTTTAGATGCATCTACATAAATGAGTGGCCTTGGCTGTAAATTCTCAAGGCTTTCTGCTGCTTTCAGAAGTCAAAGGAGAGCTTTGCCTTCCTCTGATAGCCTCAGCAGGACAGCCTGTGAATCAATCCACACACTGCTTCACTGAATGAAATGATAATTTTTTCTGCAATGCTGGAGCAGGAGGGGCTGTAAATGTTGTCCTCTTTGCTTTTTCTTTCCCTTTGAAGCTGCAATAGGTAAGGCAGTGAGATCTTAGCAGAGAGGAAATGAAGTTCAAGACAGTAGAATGTCCTGTCATGTCATGTGGGAGTGATGCAAAGTTAAACTCTCCCCTGCGGCGCAGATAAAAATCTGTCAGGTTCTGGTCTGGATGAACATCCCTGTAACCAGGGAACATCATTTTCAAATATTGTGCTGCTCCAGGTCATCCTTAAATCACACTGGCTGTTGGAATGATTAAGGTGCATAATATGAACTCAGAGACTCGTGGTTATTCTCACAGACAGCAAAAATATTACCTTTTTTTTTTTCTGTATTAGTAGGTCAAAAAATAAGTTGGGATTGTGATAAGAAAATGTGATTTGTGGGTTGGATTTCACTTCTGGCTCTTTTACACTTACCTGGAGTAGTGCCTAAAGTGGCAGTAGAGGTGTGGGATTTCCAAGGTTCCCTTTAATGTGGCTAAAACTCAGACAAAGCATTGCAGGCACATCCCAGGAAAAGAAATCTGACTGGGGTCTGCTGTGGAGAACAGGAGTCTTATCAATGCCTCAGATGGGTGTGAGAAAGCCCTTGAGCACCTAATTTCAGAAGCAATCAGATCCTTTCCAGGCTGCTGAGTGAAGAAGAAAATATTTTTTGCAGCCTGGTTGGCTGGAAAAGTGGATGAAAGATTTTTAAGGTGCTTTATACTCAAACCTGGCTCAGATCTGAGCACAGGGCACCTCTGACCCCCTCTGTCTCACCTGTATTCTTATTTTCTGTTTACTGTGATCCTCTCTTAGGTCTGCCAACCTGCTCTCCACTGCTGTGCATCGAAATAATCCTCCTTTAAGGCTGATAATAAAACAAATGTGAGTGTAACAATGCAAAGAACGTTGTATCAACCTCCCCCAAATTCTCCTTGTCGACTTTCCGCAGTTAACTGGAAAAGCACAACAAAGTTAATGTGCTGTCAACACTCAGCTCTGAAAATCCAGCTGGGATCTAAAGATAACAGATCCAAGCCTGTCACTGGAATGGGGGCACAGTGCTGCTGCTGAACGAGCTGTCCTAATATTTACAGGTTGTTTAAAACAATCATAACGTCCTGATTCCCCTGCTGATACCATCCCCTGGCACCGAGGGAGCGTTGCAAATATCCTGGATGCTGGCCCAGGGTCTCCATCTGATCCAAAGCTCCTGCTGGTGGCTGGCTGGAATGCTGGATGAGGCAGGGCCCTCAGCTGCTGGCTGTGGCAGGGAGATGCATGTAGCCGTGGGAGATAAGGAGGTCACAGGCAGAGCTCAGTGGATAAAAGCTGCCTTGAGGAGCTCTGCTGGCTGATAGCAGCCCATTGTCCCAAGGGAAGGAGAACATTCTCCAAAGTCACAGACAGGAGTGCCTTCAGAACAAAACATCACACAGAAATTCTTTGATATAAGTGATTACATTCCATGACTGGGGTTTGGGATTTTAATTTACTGCTGTGGTCAGGCTGAAAAAGAGCTGCTGGAGGTTTAAATTGTTTGTAAAGCATCCCTTTACCTTAAATAAAATACATAAACATATTTATTGTGGTTTTTATCTATTAATTTGAGCTCAATCTGTGATGTTTTAACTACAGCCAGTAACAAATATACAGGTCTGAGTTGGGTAAGTCCCTAAGTGCATCGGAACCTTGGAAAAGTAGAAATGCCTTTAATGTGTTTGTAATTCCTGGCTAAGAAATCTGAGCAAGATTAAACCCAAAAGGCACAACTGGTATGTTTTTTTCTGTGTATTGAAGCAAAAAAAAAAGCCACAGTAGGACAAGAGGCTGGGCATGCCCCAGCCATGTGTACTTACATGCTGTGCCCTGGGCTGATCCCCCAGTGTGGGCAGCAGGAAAGGGGGAATCCTGCTCCCTGTGCCCTGCTCAGGTGAGACCCCACCTGCAGAGCTGCCCCAGCTCTTCGATCCCAGCGCAGGAAGGAGCTGGAGCTGCTGGAGCCAGTCCAGAAGAGGCACCAGGATGACCAGAGGAGTGGAGCAGCTCTGCTGTGTGGGAAGGCTGGGAGAGCTGGAGTTGTTCAGCCTGGAGAAGAGAAGGCTCTGGGGGGAGCTCATGGTGGCCTTGCAGTGCCTGAAGGGAACTTGCAGGAAACACGGAGAGACACTGTTGACAGGGGCCTGGAGTGGCAGGACATTGGGGAACGGACAGAGAGGAGGTTTAGATGAGATATTTAACAATAATTCTTTACTTGTGAGGGAGGTGAGGCCCTGGCACAGGGTGCCCAGAGAAGCTGTGGCTGCCCCTGGATCCCTGGAAGTGTCCAAGGCCAGGTTGGACAGGGCTTGGAGCCACCTGGGACAGTGGAAGCTGCCCCTGCCCATGGCAGGATGTTGGAATTGGATGATCTTTAAGGTCCCTTCCACCCCAAACCATTCCACAATTCTGTGAATTCTCTGACAAGAAAATGTGCAGCCTGGTAAGTATCTTGAAAGTCATGGCAGCAGAGAGGGCTTTTGGACTGATTATTCTTTGTAAGTGTCTCAGAAGTGCACTCCCTGCAAGAAGGAAGGAAATCCAGATAAATAACAAGGCCTAAGCAGATGTGAATGTCACTGTAATTTCCTTTTTCTGGGGTTTAGTGTAGTCCAGATGTCAACAGCTGATGAAATGGACGACTCAAAAGCTCAAAAGTGTTAAGGAATCAAGACATCTTGACAAATAGGTACCTGCTTGTCCAATATAACCACGACTCGGTGAAAAGAATTTAATTCATTGCTTAAGTAAGATTGAACACCCTTAGAGGACATTTTGGGAATGCACTTCAACAATCCATGAAATGCATTCAGGAACACAGCTGCAGGGAAGGAATAAAGTGTAGGCAATTATACAGAGGCTTGAAAAAGATACAAACTGGGCAAATTGTGTGAATGTAATTGAATAAAAGCCTCCGTTTTCATCAAATCATTCACTGCGCACTAGCAAGGTACTTAAAAAATAAAAAGGAATTTTTAAAAAAATGAATGTTTGGGTTTGGATTTAGGCAAAGGAAATGAGGTACCTTAGTCTGTCTAGCTAAACACTGCATGAATTTTCGTTGTAATTAGCATATGGAGATCTCAGGAACATCTCTAGAATTTAAGGGTCTTCAACAACATCGAAAAAAAAGGGATAATTTTTATCTGTGTGCTAAATGCAGGAGTGGTGCCAAGCTCGGTGCATCGCTGTTGTAAAGTTTGGCCTCGGGTCATAATTGCTTATGCAAAATGCAACCCGAGATTAAAAACACCCCGAACAATGGGGTTTAATGGCAAAGATAAGCAGCTGCTTGATCTAAACTCTCAGAGGCTCATCATTCTGAAAACGCGCTGGCTTGGACACTTAACTGTGAAAGAAGGTGCAATTAGGTCTGCGTGTTTTAAAATCCTTATCTTAATGAATGTGGGAGTTAATATATGACTACAAATGAGGAGAAAAGAGGGCAACAGTTCTAGGGAGTTAAGCAAGTTTTGCCTCCACTTTTTTGAGTCTAAAGGATGGTGATAAAGTAGGGGCTGGAGTGGGATGGAAAGAGAAAGCCACAAGGGTTTATTAAATAGAAACTTCGAAAGTGCAGATAGATCTGATTGGTCACCAAATGAAACACAGGCTGAAGGGTAGGGCAAAGCTTGCTTTGAGAGACAAAAAACATGCTAAAATGATGTCAAACTTTACCCTTTACACATCCAGGACCTGTGCTGCCTCACTCTGCCCTTCCCAGACTCTGCCCTCAACGCTGTAGCGCCAAATCTCTCTGTGCCATCACAGGGATTTTCCTCGACTGCAGCCAACAGAGCAGCTGAGTCTTGCAGAAAAAAAAAAATGGAATAAAAAGGAAATCCAGATAAAAAGACAGGTAAGAATGGATGAAACAAAAAAAAAAAAAAGTAGAGGAGTGACCTTTTCCACATTCCCTGCAACACTGCAGGGTAGCTGCCAGATCCTCAGCTGCTTTTGAGCTGATGGAGAGAGACCCAGATTCAGCCTCCCAGACTTCACAAGGATTCCCAAATGCAGGATCCCTCTATAATTGGTGGAGACAGTCCCACAACCTGACTGACAGAGATATACCTGTAAAAGAAGAGGCACTTCTCTTCCTTTGCTGGTTTTCAGAGAAGTTTATTCATGTTTGCAGAGTTCAGTGGTGATTTTTGAGGTATGGATTGTGGATTTCTGAATATGTTGTTTTGTCAAGACTGAGATAACCTGAAAGGGATTCAGAGGCTTCCAAGGCAGGGCTGAGGTCTCTTTTCTCATCTCTAGTCTGTGTACTGAGAGCTGAAATGTCAAAAGCAGCTACCAGGTTATTTTAAAAGGGTAGAGAGGAAGACCCAGAGAACTACAGACCAGTGAGCCCCACCTGTGTGCTGGGAAAATCATGGAGCAGTTCCTCAGGCATGTGCAAGACAAGGAAGTGATTTGAGACAGCCAGCAGGGCATCCCCAAATCGTGCCTGAGCAGACTGGTGCCTTCTAGGAGGGAATGACTTCAGCAGTCAACAAGGAAAGACCAATTGGTTTCATCTACCTGAGCAGAGGGGCATAGAAACCAGTCTGAGAAGTTAATTTACAAATCCATGGGTTTTGTTTGTTTGTTTGTTTGTTTTTTTTTATATATATAAATTCCCAACTGGATTTCTCTTTTTTCTCAGGAAATGATGACAAATGGTGCAAGAAAGGTGAGCTTAGTATCAGGGGAGAATGCAGGTCTCAGGTTTTCTGGTGATTTTTGCACCCTGAGAGTTGATGATGGAGTTCCAAGGAGAGCCGGAGGCCGTGCAGTTGTTTTGCAGAATTGTTCATTATNTGCAGGCAGTGGTGTGCCTTTGGAAATTCTGGTGAGATTTTACAGATCTCAGGTCAGGCTTCTTTCAGAGCACTGTGCTGAGGAGAATAAAATCCTGCTGTGTGTCTTTGAAAGGGCACAGCAGAGTGCAATTAGGCTTATCTGAAATGAAAGAGATATGTATTACAAATGTCAGATCCATTGTGTTGCACTGCATTATTTGGTGATTGAGTGGTTAATTCTATGGGAGAAATACAACTCTGATGCCAACATGTGAATTATATGGATCTGCTGGAACAGATCACAGACTTGTGAGAGAGTTTTTTTTTTTGCTGTAAAATGGATGGTTTAAAGGGAAAGGGAACACACTCAAACCCCTATAAAGGGATCAGAGTGATGTTTCAGCCTTCATTTTAACCAAAATGTTCTGTGTTTGGAGGTTGTAAATATTACTGTTCAGTAGAATAAATGCTTAAAACAAAGCATATGATGCAGTCTTTTAGAAATGACATTTCAGTCCCGGTCCCCATAAAAACCCAACCCAAACAACAGCAGTTCAGCAAATAAATAAACCCCAAACCACTGATAAAAATAAATCCATCCATAGGAATTTAAAATTCTTTCCTCATCAGAGAGCATGAGGTTTTTTGAAAGGCACTGATTATATTCAGAGCATGGCATGTCCTGAGATTCAGCCTTCTTCAAGGTGTCTCTGGCTGAGCACCTGAAGCACCTGCCATAATTAATTGCTTTTCCAAAACCTGGATGAGGAGCCAGATCCCAGGAATTGCTCCAGGTCAGGAGAGCAATATTTGGTCCATTGATGAGATTTCTTTCACGTGCCACACTCTGCTGAGGTGCAGGAGGGAGAGGAAATGCACAATTTTCAGAGTGACAGAGAAACTTATGCTGAGCTTGGAAAGCTTCCAGCAGTATTTGAGATTCTGCTGCAGTACAGATAAACCCAGCAGTAACAAACCTTGTTTGCCATTAGATATATTTTCTAAAATAAATGTGGAGGTAAAATTGGCAGCAAATTGGACCATCTGAGTCTTTTCACTTTCCTCCAGATTTATAGCTGTAACACCCCTGCAAATTTTAAAGCTAGTATCAAATCCCTGCAGAATCTTTATCCTTCTTAAACCAAATAATTGTCTTCTGCAGGAATACCAATTTTCCTGTGCCCCTAGGCTTGCAGTCTTTGATAGAAATTTCTTTTGGATGCTAATTTATTTGGTTATATTACAGAGAGAAAAATCTGTTTGCAGTCAGTTTCTGGTAGGGGGAAGTAATTCAAAGCTACACCATCAGTGTGTATTCCAGAAACAGGATGAAAACTAGGAATAGGAGAAGGAAATGATGGATAAATGGTCCTCCTGAATATCTGGGATTCCCCCAAATATTAGGATTATTCACTCTAAGTGGCTCTGCAAAGGGGCTACAGAGGACAGTGAAGATTAAAGGGTTGGCATGGGTCACTCAGGAGATCAGATTTATTCTTGAGCTGTTTCAGCTCTCCAAACATTTGGCACCTTTCAAAGTGGTTATTTGGACTCTCAACATCTGTTGTGGGGAAAGGAACACCTCTGGAGGATTTGTTTCTCATCCTAAGGCTGGGGTCTTTGATAGGTAGGTCATTTTTTCATAAAAATAGATTCAGATCATACAGTTCTCATTTCCAGCCCATTTCCCCTTCAGCTTTAGTAATTAAAATATTCCTTTCCATGAAGAAGCTACTGGTGGGCCAAAAGCCCATTTGCAGCTCAGCTGATCTGACAGGAATCAGGAGGACTCCAGCTTCCAGGTGCTTCCAGACTTTTCCCTCTGGCTTGTCAGAGATCTCTGCAGTTTTCAAGGCTGATAAAGCAGAATCCTCCTCTTCTACAATCACCTGGAGAAATAACTTGACTGGTGGGGCAAGGAGTTCTACAGGTTTGGTTGGCTTCTTTATGTATCTGCGTATGGAGGTAAATTTATTTGCTCTTGGCATTAGTAAAGATGATCAGTGCAAATCTGGGGTGCTAATTGGCACGTCACTAATTACCTTCTTTTGTCTTGGACTCATCCCCCAGTGTGGGC
>VWYE01013455.1:0-28270 GCA_013398995.1 Alaudala cheleensis
AAGCACATAACCTGGCACTTGGGCACCTTCCCAAACCCATGGAAATGCTCATTTGGCAAATGGCCTCTCTCCTTCCCCACCTCCCTTGATTCAAATCCCTAAGTCTCCAGGCAGGGCCAGTTGTGCTGGAAACCAGAAGGTAAGGGAGGACCATAGGAGGCAGCAACCTCCATGCCCACATGAGAGCTTGCAGAAGAACATGTGGGATCAGCTGTTAAATACACCCACAAATAAAGCAGAAGATTGAAAATGCTATTTTGCAGCCTCCTGGCAGCAGTCACCATGTTGACAGGGATCAACACAGCATCAGACGGGGGCAGAGCCCAAACCTCTTTTTTTACACACACACCCCCACGTACTTTAGGTAGTGACTTAGAGATCAGAAAAAGGACTTGACAGTTTAATATTTAAACAACTTATTTCATGTTTAGACTATCATGTTAATGATCTCTGTGTTACAACAATAATCAAGAGCAGTAGAAGCCTGCTTGCAATTAGCCCCTTCTCCTGTCACACTTGACAGCATCTCAGGCCCATGGCTTCTAATTTTAGACAAATGCTTGCTTTAAAATCCAATTTACATTTTGTTGAAAAAAAAAAAAAGTATCCACAAATACTTGCGTTCCCATGGCTCTGTTATAAAAAGTTTCCTGAATGACAGGAGGTGAGTGTGGGACAGCCCTCAGAGAAGATCTGCCCCCTTCCCTCCTCCTGGGCCCTTCACCCTTTCTGCTCCTCTTCCCCCTCCTCCATGATGCCCAGACAGCTGCAGCCCTCTCCCTGCTGTCCTCAGGGAGAAACATTTCATTTCTGGGTGCCACAATAAGCAAGACAGCTGCTGTGCCCCTTATGCCTTTTGTCCATGCACCACAGAGTGTCCTAGAAATGTTGAAGGAGGACGCTTATTCCAAAAATCTGTACATCCATCAGGGAAAATAGAAAGCCAAAGAATTATACATCCAGACTGAATTTGAAGTATTCAAGTGGTGAGAAAATAGCCTGGCTGGTCCTGCTGCTGCTCTCCAGCCCTTAGCAAAACCAGATTTAAGCCTATTGCACTATAATCCCCTCCTCTTACCTCTTTATTCTTGCTCTTGAATAATCTGCATTGTGCTGGGACTAATCCCAGCCAGAGGCCTGTTGTGCTGGAGATTGTGCTTACAAAGCCAAGACCAGTGTCACACAGAGCTTTAAACCTCACTTTAATTTTGGTACAAATTATTCAAAACAAAATGTTCACAGCACTGTTCAGTAAGCTGCAGAATTCCATCAGGAATTTGTGTTACATTGAAAAATGGAGAGAGACTCTTCTTCTTCCTTTAAATAAAAGTAAAAACCAGAACATCATCTCCAAGAACAGCCTCTACCAACAGAAACCTGGATCGTTTTTAAGCCAGCAAAGAGTCTTTGACTGATAGCCCTGTGTGTATCAAATCTCAGCTGTGCTGTGGTGGAGCCCCTGAGCAACAACATCCACAGCAACACAGCGTGCCTGTGCCTCTTCAACATCTTTATTAATGATGTACAGCCCAGCCCCTGCTGCTCGCTGGTGCTTACCACCAGATTTATGGCCAACTTCCAGGCCTTTCCCAGTGCTCTTAATTTATGATTAACATGCTGTTCACACGTGAGTGTCCCGTGTGAGGGACACGGCAGTGTCACAGCACAGGAGGTCTGTCAAAGTCCTGCCCGTCCAGGCAGCAGAAGCCTCAGGGAAGCGTCTCCCAGCTAACAAGCTGCGAAGTTGCTTTTTCAGCCTTTGTAAAGTGGAGGTTGCTTTATTTAGCCTGTGCAGAGGGTTTATCAGGGCTGTAAAGGGGCTGTTTGCATCTGGTCACTGACTCCTGCGTGTCCCCAGGAGGGTGGCGGCAAAACTGCTGAAGTCTGAGCTAAGCCTTTTCATCTTCTACCAAATCATTGCAATCCAGTTCTTAGAGGGTAATCTCTTTTTCCCTTTTTCCAGCATGACTTGATTGTATCTAAACCTCCCCAAATTCCCACCTCAGCTCCAGCTTTCTGTTATATTTACCTGTTTTTTCTTGCTATGTTTTTCACTTTTGCCAGTATTAAAGGGCTGGTAGGTCCAAAAGTGGTGTTCCCAGGGGATCATGGGCCTTGCCCACACCAGGAATTACAGAAGTGCTGATGTGATGGTCCAAAGCTTTCTTGGGCACAGTGATCAGAAAATTATCAATAGTTTCCTAATTCTTGGGGAAGGAGTGGGGTCAGCAGAAGGGCTGCCTTGGACTTAGGCCTGTTTTTAGGAGCCTGGCTGACAGAGTCCCTTGGGAGCAGTTCCTGGAGGGCAGAAGAGTCCAGGATATCCTTCAGGAAAGAAACCCTAAAGGTGCAGAACAGGCCCTCTCCATGTGCCAGAGGATGAGCCAGCAGTGAAGACTGGCCTGGCTGAACTACAAGAACATTGTGAGGTTATAGAGGGAGAAAATTAGAGGGGCCAAAGCCCAACTAGAGCTTAACCTGGCTATTGCTATGGAAGGTGCTATAAAATGTTTCTTTAAATACATTACAAATAACAGAAGGGCTAAGGAGAGTGTCCATCCTTTACTGGATATGAGGAGAAACTTAGTGACAGAGGACGAGACAAAATCTGAGGTATTTAATACCTTCTTTGCCTCAGTCTCTAATAGTGAGACCAGTTGTTCAGCATGTACCCAGCCCCCTGAGCTGAAAACAGGGATAAGAAGCAGAATGAAATCCCCATAATTCAAGGGGAAATGATCAGTGACCTGCTCCACCCCTTGGACACTCACATACTGTGGGGGGGAATGGTGAATCTAAACTATTTAATAGGAAATGATCCTTCCCAGTACTTTTTTTAAGCCATCCTAATAGAACTTTTTTGTAGGGAATATTTTATTAAATTTGACAAGGTGATAACAAAAGGCTATAGAAAGGTATTCAGCTTTATTATAGCCTACAGTACTTTTCCATAAAGGTTAATATGGACTCACCACTACTAATAATTAAATGGCAATACGTCTGCTCAGAGTATTCAAACCTTATAGTCCTGCCCTTTCAAGAAGAGTCCTTTGGTTTACATTCTGTCCTACTCCACTCTTCTGTGGTTTTCCCCTTCAAAAGGCTACATTTGCAGAAATTTTTGGGATATCTTCCTTTTCCTCCCAAAGTACTACTGGATACACTCTAGTAAAATACAAAATAAAATCTAGTGATCAAGACAATTCGAAAGCTGACAACATATTTTGTTCCCTAACTGTACATCCAAACCATCTCCAAAGTATTGTAGTCTTCTCTTGGAGCTGATAAGCCATTTAAAATGCATTATCCTGGTGACAGACAAGCTGGCATTTGCTACAAGCGTTTTTATGATTCAGTAGTTTGCAGACAGACTAGAAAACTAAGTAGCACATTTACAGTATAGCAAAATAAAAGCAGAGATCTCATCTGCCTGATGAACGACTAAAGCAGCTTTCATCTCCAGATTTGCAGATAGTTTGCCTGAAGGTGGAGAACTTACTGCTTAGGATGTGATAATGGCACCCTCCAGCTACAATCACATGGCATCTGCTGAAGACTCTACACATGCAGGGGGTAGAGAGGTTCTTAACTCTGGGGCAGTTTCCATCTGAGCAAGACATGTAAGTGCAATAAATTTGAAAGGAAAAGGAGAGCCAGGGTAAAGACAAGTGCCCATAGATGCATATGGGCCCCAGCAGCCGTGCCTGGCTGGCTGCTCTCTGCAGCCCTTGGCTCTGTGCTGAAGGTGCCACAGCTGACGTGGGGCTTTTCAGAAAGAAACAAATTCAAGGGCAACTGCAGCTGAAAGGCCATTACATACACAGAATTTGGCATCAACAGGCAGGCAGATAGAGTATTCCTGGCTGCCTTATGCCTTAGCAAACACATATTAGATAATGCCTCCTTCTTGGCCAAGCAATGAGTCAGTGGTTGAGATGAAGGGGAAGATTTCTTGACTTCCATTCTCCACATCTGACCAGAGATCACATCTACATCCACACATTTAAAGAGGTCACAACATCTGTCTGTCCCTCAGCACCAAGGGACACACTCCACTAAGGGTTCCACTAAGGGTTAACCAGCCTGTTTAGAGTTAAAATGTCCTAGATGGTGAGAGAGTGATGGAAAATTCAGATTGTCCCAGAATCCTCGTATTCTGCCTCTCCATCACCTCTAATCTTTCATCTCCCTCTCTTAGGGCTTAGAATCATGGACTCATAGAATCGTTCAGGTTGGAAAAGACCTGTAAGATCATCAGGTCCAACCAGTTTCCTCTGTACCCTACAGAAAAGCCCACAGAAGTCAGTTCCCTTCCCACAAAAGAAATGGCCACGAGGCACTATCAGATCTTGTCTCATACTAAGCCTTCTGTGGCCAATGGGAATATTGGACAAAACCAGTAATTGCATTTTCTATGCACAGACTTTCTGGTGCTTTCCGTGTGATTTTTAAACCGTGAGTAATGCCAGCTTTCAAAGATTTGTCCTATATTTGAACCTTGCTCACAGTCACCCACTTTGCTCAGCTGTAAACATGATTTTAACAAAGCCATTTCAACATCTTAGTTAATTTGGTTCTGAGTCCTTTCTCTTCCAGAGTGTGTAATTAAAGTAAAAGAGCCTGGAAAAGCCCCTTACAGTAAATAATTTACAAGTTCTTCCCTGGGGACATTTTTTAATTATAACTCCACTGGTCAGATCTTACTGAATAGTCTGAGATAGCATTCCCCACTGAGATCCTGAAATATAATTAACTTATTGCTTTGGTAATGGTGTTTTTCCTTAGTCTATCCATTACTTATGCAGGGCAGGCAGATTTGTTTATAAACAAAGTGGGCATTGATAGACGCTTTGTCATGAGAACAGCAATAATGGCAATCACTGCGCCAGGCGGGGGCACGTCCATCTGAGGAAAGATGATACTGTTTCGAAGCAATTTTTATAAATCCTACCCTGACAATCCAGCGTGGAGAGATACAGGAGAGCAAGCAGACAGCCCCCATTCCTCTCTGTCTTGGCAGCCTGCCTCGCTCCCCGAGTGCCACTTCATGCACAGCAAACGTAAATAATCCTGACGCGCTTCCCACCCCCCTAACCTTTGTGCTTCAGGAACACTGCTATATAGCATCAAACTGACAGGGATTTCATGTTCTGTGGCAAAGAGAAAAACCCTGAGCGACAGCAGCAAGGCTGGGGATGCCAAATGAAAGCTGTCACATTTATTTAGCTCCGTGATTCTCGAGACAATATACATAAATATCGTTTTACTATCCCCACCAGCTAAATGTTGAGAGCTATCTGCATCAGCCAGGGTCCTGCAGTTTCCCTGTAGGAGAGCAGCCTGTAATGATCAACTCCTGACTCAGGAGGGGCTGGCAAGGAACAAAGCATGATCTCCTCTGGTTCCCAATGATACAGTACATTAAATAGTCTCCTCATCCTTCTCCACTGCAGCCAAAAGGGCAGTTTGGAGTGAAAGTGGGAGAGAATGGCTACACGAGGTACTGAAAAGTGATCTCAGACATAAGAAGTCTGGGGACACTCATTGCCTCAAGTCCTGAAAACCTTCAAAGCTTGCTTGCTTTTTCTACAGCAATTAGTTCCAGCAACTCCAGTGAGCCCACAAGGACAAAGCTTGGTGCCTATCTGCGGCTGTGCTGGATGAGGGCCTGTATTTTGCATCCAAAATCTTGTCTTTCATTCCCCCCCCCCTCCTATTTTGAACTCTCACACAACAAAACCAAGTCCTTGTGTCTCAGCCCTTTGTTTCTGTCCAGCTGCAAGTGCTGGCTCTGAAGCTTATTCCCCATATGCCTTTCTGTACACGGTTATTCACCTGGTGTCATCCACAGTGAAACACCCACAAGCCAAGCAGCCCTTATTCTAGTGAATAAATCAAAGTTCAGACAGCAAGATCAAAAGCCAAGCCAAAGGACTGCAGTGTTGGACCTGATATACACATTTAAAACATGTATCAGATGCAGGTTCCAGGTTTCTGCTGTGACAAGCACTGGCTTCAGGGTGGCTTTGTCGATGTTGGTGGCAGGCTGTGCCATATGGCACAGTGCTGAGCCTAATGTGGTAGGTGAACTCAAGCAGCTTAGCAGACAAGCCCAGAAACAGGCCTGCCACACACAGAACCTGCCCCATTGTTCCATTTTGCTGCTCTCCATATGCTAATGGAAGTTCAGAAATGAAGGAGGGATTAAAATATTGACACAACAGAGACTGGACCAAAAAAAAAAAAAAAGTTTTGATTAGCTCATCCCTTTTATTCCCCAAAGGTCTGGAACAGTAGGACTCTGTCTCCCTGGTGTGAGGCAGTACAGCTGGCAAAAATCAGAGCTGAGAGGACCTGGGGGACACTCCAATGACTGCACCAGCACTGACACTGCCACCTCAGCTTCTGCTTGCCTTGTGCACCCATGGACACACCTTCTGTGTGCAGGGGTGACATGGTGTGATAAGGAGGGGACTGAAGGCCAGCTCTGATCACCACTGTTTCAATCAGCAGCCCAAAGTGCCACCAGCTGCCTTGCCCAGGCTGCAGCTTCCCTGCACACACGGGTGGGAAGCCCAGCAGGCCAGCACCAGAGGGATCCTCAGCCCAGCCAGATGGACCTGGGTTAACACAGGATGGAGGAGCACCAGGGAGCACAGACCAGAGAGATCTCAGCTGCTAAGCTTATGTTCACCCCAGAGCCAGAGGGTTTAAATAGTTCCAGAATGGAAACAGCACTGAATACAAGCACTCTGAGAAGAAAAGGTTCACAGCTACTGCAGGTGTGGTTGTGCTCACAAAACTAGCTGTTGCTGAGGAAGCCTGAAGGACATTCCTCTCTGGAGCTGTTCTTTGAGAATGTATGGATTTTTTAATGATGATACAGAGTAGTTTGGTGAATATAAACACACTGATTGAGGGAAGAGTTAAACATGCATAGAAAAGGTGAAATTGCATTGAGGAAGGGGCACAAAATTCTGACAGTTGATTGATCCTGATTGGAAATACTGTGTTCTTATACTACAAGGACAGTGTGCAGAGGAAACTCACCATCTTCTTCTGGATTTCCATGATTGTCTGGAGAAGCAAAGAACAACCAACCTTCCACACAAAAATTAATTCCATCCATAAAACCTGCTCTCTGCAATTCTCAGCATCTCTCATTTTTTAACATATCACCACACATTATTTTGGGACATTATGAATGGCTTATGTACAAAATTAGAGAACTTAAAGTAATTTTGAATATTGTCTTACCAAAAAAGAGTTGTCTCCAGGTAGAGAACTCCTTGACCACATTTTAGACTACATAACAGTCCTGTATTCAGATAAAGGAAAGAACATACCAAAGTTCTGGAAATCAACCTTTTTTTATTAACAGATCCTCCCTTTATTTTAAGACAACTGCAAGGAGCCAAGTAAACAGTCAAAATTACTGCATATGCTAACATTAATTAAGGCTTTTTTACCATCACCATTTTTTCCCAGCTTACTCTAAGACATCTCCATCAATTTCTTGTTTTGCTCCTGGATGAACACAATATTTAAGTACTAAGAACTTTTACCATTACAAGTATCTAATTCCAGAATGGATCAAGAACTGTCATCACTAGATAGTTCACTTTTAAACCAGAATAATAAAACTGTTAAATATCAAGAAGCTTGTGCCTCAAAAATATTATGAGAAGAAATGGTCCTTACTGTAATAAACAGCCACTCATTCTTGTTTGTATTGATTCTAGAGTAAGAATTCACACCAGACATTTGCTAATTAGAAGCAAATCAACATAATCCTCACTACTATTACCAGAGTTACACTGTTTTTGGAGGTGTCTGTCCCCAAACACAAAAAGTGTATTTTATTGGTCCCAAAGTCATATTTGACAATTAGAAGAAAAACATGATTGATGGATATCACACCTTTGGTTGTGGCTTGGTATCACAACACTTTCAGCAGTCTTCATAAAGGATTTCATCTATTGGAACATCATTTTCTGTCACAGGCACTGATTCACAAATCTGTTCTCTAAAAGCCAAAGCAATCGTGTAAGGCTTTCCACAGGGATGTTTCATACATCTTTCAAGATAGGTATCATAATATCCTTTCCCTCTTCCCAATCTGTTGCCTTTTTTGTCAAACCCAAGGCCTGGCATGAAGATAAGGTCAAGACCTCCTGCAGAAAAATGAAATAAGCATTAGTGGATGCCCTGTGGATTTCCTGATGGCTTGACTACAACCACATAACTTCAGACATTTGCAAGAACACAAGCTTTGTGTTTTGTAAAATGCTTCCCTTTCTTTGATCAGATGAAAAATACTTTGAATACTAAACCTGTAAATTTACATTTTCATCTTATCAACTGCATACTAGTTCAGCTGAAAAATAATTAGATCTTGAAAAGCTGGATGGGAAAAAACCCCTACATTTTAACAAATTTATTTTATCATTTTAACCCCACACTTCCAAATACAAATGATTATGACTCTAAATCCAGACAGAGACTGAACTCAGGGAAATTAAATGCAGGAGGAATCAGAAAATCAAATGAACTTCAACATCAGACACAAAAATAGAAAAGGAAAAAGAGAACAAAAAGAAGACATGTAAGAGAGAGGGGAGACATCTTCTTGACACCACTGTAAGATGCCATGAACCTTCTCTTGACTTTCCAAACCCAAAAAAAACTTGAATACAATACATTCTGAAAGTGGTAATTTGCCCCTCATATATCAAGAAGAAGATTTGAAGGCTTGTCCCTTTGTGATGTTAGGTTCCTTTTGTCCCAAAGGATTTTCTTTCTCAGCCTCCAGCAATTTTCACTTCTCTGGCAGCACACACAGGCATTCTGCTTCCCTGTCCTAAATTTCCCTCCTTCCAGGAGTCTGGTGAGATTGCACTTGATTGGAACAAAAAAACAGTTAAAAAACTGAAAGAAGATGGATGCATAAGCTGCTCATCACCTGGACTGGCTGGTGAAACTCCAACAGAAGACCCCACCAACCAGCTGCAGGTAAAAAGGCAACATTTCTTGCTTTGCTCATGCTCTGTGAGGGGATGTGGGTCAGCACCATGCCAGGGAGCCAGCTCCAATTTCCACGTGGCTGCACATTTGTTTAGGAGCTGATTCACATCACTGAAGTTGTCTGCCACGAGGAGTGACCACCAGGGATGGAGGCTGCTGCACACCCTGATCACTTCTGCAAGGCTGGTGTGTTCAGAGTGAGGAGTCCTGCATGGAAATCCTCTAAACAAATGAGCTGGACTGGCCTGGTGCTGACCCCTGAACCCAGGACAATGCCATTCACTCCTTTCACAATGCAAATAAAGCCTTTTATTTCTTTCTAAGCAGACACTTAAGGAGAGAAGGGCAGGGAGTGGAAAGGCAGCACAGACAAAGAGACAGCTGACACGAGTCTGGAAAGAAAGCAAATACAGAGTCTCAGTCCACTGCTTCTGCCTTCTTACAGACACAGTGCTTAGCCTTGAGCAGCTTTTCTGTGACCAGATTCTGTTCCTTCACCAGAGCTTGGACCTGGTCAGGTATTTTTCTGCTTTTTCCATGCCCACACCTACTCCTTCCTGCCATTTTGGGCTGAGCTGCTTTTACTACATCTGAGGGATGATGCCCACCATTGAAAGAGACGTGTGGGAGCATGCACTGGAAAAGCCAGAGCAAAGCAGAGTTTTTCAGTTTAGAGGGAATCCCATCTGAGATCACTCCAAACTCTGCCTGGAAGAGCATATTTACAGTACACATAAGACCAGCTCATTTGCACACACTTCCCAGGCTCCTGGAGATTTCCTTCTACTCTTCATTGCTCAGAGAAGAGTCACTGACATGAACACTCATCCATCATGAGTTGATGTCTTAATTAGAACATTGATATAAAATATGCAAGGCAACAAGTGCAAAACGCTTAGAGAACACCAATCTTGCAAATCCAGTATTGTACAGTCAAGAAGCACATATTTCCTAAAGAGATCAGGGGAGCAAGGGGAGAGAATTAGCCAAAGGACAGACCACAGAATAATACTGGTTGCATTAAAAAGGAGTTCTACCACACTGCAGTCAACTTATGACTCACAGGACAGTGAAATGAGTGAAATAGCAAATGTAAAACAAAAAAAAAAAAGAGTCCCAAAGGCAGAAGTATGGTCTCCCTGAAAAGAGGTGCCATTTTCATGGTACCACCATGCACATCATATTGGACATACCACGTCACAGCCCTTCAGTTTGCTCGTGTCAATTGTCAGGCCTATGGACTCAGATCCAGAAACCAGACCCTGTTAGCAAGGTCAGGAATAGATTCTGCAGGGCAAATCCTCCCCAAGTTCCTCCTACTTATCCTCTCCACATCCTGAATCATATCACCCTTGTGCAGGTATTCAGGTGGCCCAGTGAGTTGCCATCAGTCACGATGCACAGAACTGAACACACTCTGCCTCACAGTCTGTTTCAGCCCTTTTCACTCCAGGTGCCTCTCAAGACAGAAAGCAGGAAACATTTGCAGTCTGCTGCTGGCAGGAAGAATGCACACAGGGGGCAAATCTGCAGAGCAAAAAGGTGCCATTTCTCCTTACATTTGTGTTAAAGACACGAAGAAGACAAGTCAGGGGAAACACTAGGGAAAGAGAGAAATGGCAAAAACAGCGAAGGGAAGAAATATATTTTCTGTGGAGTTTAACTGATAGCATCAGGCATCTCAAGTGAATTTAGATGTATTAAAGGACTGTTTTCCTCTGGGTTCTCTGGAGAAACAGGGACTCTTTTAACAAGCTGGTTCCTCTATAATCATGGGGGTTTTATGCTGAAGAACTCAACACAAGCGTGGTGAAACAAGCTTATGCAAATTTCAGTGTGAAAAATTATGCTGTAATACTGTAATAGTTACCCTTATATTTTTCTTCTGTGGAACACAGCAATACCAACTGCCTTGCTCTGACTCACAACATGTTCTACGATATCCATGCAACTCACATTGTACAAGATTTAAGTAAATGTCTTTCAAGACTTGGTAGAAAAAATAACATAACTAACCCTACAAGAAGCCCAAGGGCAGCTCAAGCAGCATTAGTCCCCAGTCCTATATCAGGATCTAGAATGGATGGCAGAGAGCTGCGTGGAGTAAATGTTTCCCTGACATGTAACTTGGGGAGCAACAAAACCTCTTGTGGTGTCTGTGGCAGTGTGGGGGAAGAGGTGTCACAGGAAGAGAGGTGACACACAGATGAGACCAAGATTGCAGACACTTTAGATTGCTATCAGCACTGAGGGTACATCAACAGGATGGCAGCTGAGGATAAGAACATGCCCCTTGTGGCACGGGGTCTTCATGCTCCCCAGCTCTCCCAGCCCTGCAGGACTACTGTCTGCCACTGAGGACTTGCTCTGTCCTCATATCCTACTGCCCTTGCTCTTACAGCCCCCTGTGTGAAATAGCATCCTTGTCCCTGAGAAGACAGAGCAGGTACTTGAAAATCAGAGGTGTTTTAGAGCCTCATAAAACATGTTAAGGGAAATCGCACGTTTCACATCTGCCCATCTCCTTGTAATGTCCACTGTCTCCAATGTGTCTGTAGACATTAACTGGTGGTTCTTGGATCCCCAAGGGTCCTGTGACCACATGCCAGGAGCCCAGGAAAGCACATCCACAGTCAGGAGAGTTTTGTTACAGGCAAGCTGTGCTTCTCCTGGAAAACTTGCACGTGGTCTGCAAATTGCTGAAGGTTGAAAACACTGTCTCAAGCAACAACATCTTACTCCAGCTTCTATGCAGACAGTACCCATGGTTCTTGCACACTTTAAGGTACTTGGTGTACCAGTAAGGTAAGCAATTATGATGACAGTCACCTAACACTCAACGTATCTATTGCATAAGCTCTTGTGGCTGTACCTCCTTCAGCTGTGCAGCATCATGTGTGAGATAATACACCCTGACTGATCTATCAGTGGTGGGCATGCAGCCATGCTGACACGGCCACACAGCTTCATTTATACTGCTAAATGCAGCACAGCCAGAAAACAAATTGATTTACAGGATCACAGGTGGTCAATACCTTAATTGTCAGCACAGTGTCTGGCACTGCTGGACCAGGTGACACCCATGACTGCTCCAGGGGACAAGATTGCTATGTGCTGTAAAGACAGAAGGGTACAGGACTGGCTCTTCCAGACAAAAGAAGAGAGGCCAAATTCTGTGTAGTGTGGACAGGACTTACCTGTGCACTTACCCTGTGTTGTTTGGCAGACTAGATGCAGTGACAGCTTCTGAGCCTGTCCTCTGGGTGTACAGGCACACTCTGTTAGCACTGACTCCCTTGCAATGGCGTAGACATGTCTTATGTCACAGAGAAGTGAAATGACTGGCCCAAGCACTCAAGAAACATGTGTGGCAAAAACTACACTCAAGAGGCAGGTGTGCAAGAAGCTGCACATGCCCTGACTTAGGTAGCAGACCAAAGCATTAGCATCCCCTCTCAGTGTTTTAAATAAGAACACAGGGTTTTGTTTCCTCTAGGAGCTGAAGTGAACCTCAGTTTGGCAGTGCATTTCTCACTACCTTTCATGATGGTATCAGGTTTGATTTGTTCCCCAGGGAAGGATTTTCTCCTTGCACCTCATTACCTCTCTTCTCCTTAATCTGATGTTCCTATTTGAAATGCCAGCCGGCATTTTCAGAAGTGTTCTTGACAATGGTTAATTATAGAAGGGCCCATCAAACTGCACAGATACAGGTCATGTAAAGACTGCTGGGGACTTGTTCTGCCCTCAGAAGGAGCAGCCAGCATGTCCTCTCTCCTCCCAGGTTTGAAGGGGCTCCACCAGCCTGTTCTCACCTGCTGTGTGGGGTCACTCATCTCCCCTTGCACAGCTTGACAGCCCCAATGGAAGCTGAAACTGAAATACTCTGTCATCCCAACTTCTCCTCCCTTGCTGCCTCTTGCTTTGTGGGCACAGCAAAGTGCCTGGGACCCATCAAAGTGAGAGCTAGGACTCTTTTGATGCTCTCCTCAAAAGCAGTGACAGAGGATGGGGCAGAGGCCGAGCTGCAGCAGCTCCTGTGTGCCTGTGAAGAATGGCAACATTCACACACAAACCATGCTCATAGCACAGACGCTGTCTGAGCCTGCAAGGGGTCAACAATGATCAGCTCTGTGTCCCTGCTGCTGCTCCTCACAGCAGCAGCTGTGCAGTTTGAGCTTCCCCTGGAGCACTGAAGTTTGTGTATTGTTTATTCCATCACCACAAGGATGGCTGGATCCTCACAATCTGGCACCTCAGGCAAGAATGAGTTTTCCAGTGGTTGGTTTTGTTCCACACCTCGCTTGTGCTTTGCTCAGATGTACGTCATTATATAAGGTGCAGGAACAGAAGAACCAGGCCAAGAACAGCTTTCTGTTTCAAGGAAAGGTGTGTTCATATGACTGTGCATACCATAAACAATGTCACATCTGTGCAAAAGCTCTGCTGAGCTCACAAGTAATTGAAAGCTGTTGACTATAAGGAATGAAAACTTACTTTGGTCCTTTTCTGACCTAGCAAAGACCACGATGGATTAAAAGGCAAACCTTGTTTAAGAAAAGCCTTACTTTTCAGAATGAAGAGTACAGTAACCATCTACTGCCTCTGCATCTGCTACCCCAGCACAGAAGAAAAAAATAACTCCATCACTTGATCCTAATATCTAAGTACCAGTCTTGGTGGCATGCAGGGTATGAGCCAATTAATTGGAATAACTCAGAAATTTCTAATTAATGACAGATTCATCACTGCAACTTTAATTACTGTCAGTATTAGCATAGTTCGGCCTTTTGGGTAGGTGTTTGCTTTCAACACATACTCTATAGGGCACAGATCACCATCTTGTTCTGTATTTACACAGCACCTAACACTGTGGTCTGAGTTAATCACCAGATCTCGGGGAAAACAACTCCACAAAAGTATTTCACTAATACTGCAGCAAAACAAATCCCTTCCCCTTTATGGTTTCTCCTAGAACACCCTGGGTGCCCCAGCACCACTCCTGACGTTACCAACACTTACTGTTTCCTTCCAGATAAAAAGGTTTCTGCCCTTTGGAAAAAACCTGCCCTGGGTTTTGAGCACAGCATCTCTGCTCTTACACATCTCTGGGTACAAGATCAGAAAGGGAAATGCCAGATCTGTTCATGCCAGATCTGATCCAGACCTTGCCAAGGTGCATGGCTCCCAAAGGGATGGGATTGCTTCCAAGGGAAACAAGCTCTTTTCCCCACAAATCCCTGGAGAAGACAGACACTGTTACATGCCCAAGGAGACAAAAACATTATCTTTCCTACAACTCATAAACATTTGAGAAAAAGGCATTCATCCAAATCCAATGAGGTGCACATGCAGTAACACAGAGGATTGCAGACATAAACAGCAACATTGCTTGCCTTGACCCCAGCCAGGCTGCTGAAATGCAAATAAAATCTCTGAAAAAGAAAAGAAACTTTTAACTGATAATTCTTATTTGCTTACATGATACATTGTCAGAAGCTCAGTGTGACTTCTCATCTCCGTGGAAACCCAAGTTACAACATGAAGGGCCACATCCTCAGTTGCTCTAAGTTGACATTGCCTCTCTGCACCCACTTGGGAACTACATAAAAAATGTCCTGTATTACTGACATGAGTTTGAGAAAAATGAATTATTTTCTTTTGTACATATGTGGTGTTGGTTGTTCCTAAAAAACTCTCCTTGAGTGCTCACTCTGTAGCCTCCTTAAGATCCCAAACAGACACCTTCATATCAGAGTAAAAAACCAGCTCCTTTTAAACTGCAGTCAGTAGCTTTTTCTCCAGCTTCCCCTGTGAGAACACCTTTAATTGTGCATTACCACATCACTTCAGCAGGACAAACTGTTTTCTACCCATTCACAGACACCTGTTGCCACAGAATCACAGAATACTGAGTTAGAAGGATTATTGAGCCCAACTCTTAACTGAGCAGCCCACCCAGGGACTGAATGCACAACCTTGGCATCACAGCCACCATGTTCTGACCAACTGAGCTCATCTCAGGGTGCTGCTTCAGAAGCAGCCAGAGAGATGCTCACTTTAACCCAGCACAGGAATCAAAAGCCAAAGTACCACATCCAAATCTCACATCCACGGCCTCCTGCTATGGGACACACCATTAACTCCTCACAGCCTCCTTCAGGGAGAAATGCTCTTAACACCAGGGGTAATTGCTTTATTTTCATTCTTGTGTATGGGAATCACAGGCACTGCGAAGGTTTTGCCTCCTTTTGTCCTCCATTTTGCACACCCATAAGTCATCTTTTACAGCCATACAGATGCCAAGCAGACTATATCCTCTGCAATCCCTGCACCCCAGCTGCTGGCAGGACAGAGACAGCTTCTGTTATTACTTCAATAAAATATTTTGCAGAAACTAGAACCATCAGCAGAATCTACAAACAAGCACTGAGCAACTCAGCGTTTATCTGTCTACTCATCCATGTCAGTGCTTTGTGTCAGCATGAAACATTGGTCTTCACAGCTCACACTTGCCCTGCTGAACTACAGCATAGTAAAATATTTATCCTCCTCCCTGAGAAGCTACATGATAGCCATCAGTCATAAAGGTTTAAAACAACTGAGTGGCAGCCACTTGCCCGTTATTAAATCTCAAAAACACATAATAAAGCTGCTTGATCAGCTCCTCTGCTACTGAGCTGGGCTCAAGTAAATACCTCTGATTTTGAATTAGTTTAAACCAGAATCTTGCAGGTTTAGTGCCAATGCATCTGAAAAGTGCACTGCACATCAGCTGTAGTTTGTCCTGCTCAAACAGACCTATCCTGCTCCACAGATAAGTATCCTTTCGTGTTTCACCAGAGAAGCTACTGTACAAGGCTAAGACTTGTGTTTCTGGCTGCTTTCACAATGTGTGAGGCTATAACCACCACACTCATTTCCCCTGAGGTTTAACTTACAGTAAGATGGGGACTGGAGTCTCATTTTCAGAGTTCCACCTGAAAGAAAATTCGAAAAGTATTTTTCTATTTCACTATTATTCATCAAGCCTGTGTAAACCCTGTAAATAAAACATGATCACTCAATGCCACCCACAAAATGTCTGGTTTTGCAAATTCAGAGAAAAGGAAAAAATAGCTTAGGACTTCTCAGTTATCAGTCTGTAAAAAATGACTTAATCTGTTTCTGATATTCATATATGTGAGCACTGATTGGGAAAACATGGGCAATCAAAAATGTTTGGTTCCAAGGCTTGCACCTGGATTCTCCCCTGATTTTAAATCACTAAAATACTCTGAAACCAGATGTACCACAGAGCAATTCCAAAGAGAGGAGAAATGGCATTAGAGCCACTTTACAGCACATCAACATATCTTGTTAAATCAGCAAATGCTGACTGCAAATCTGCTCCTTTAGAGAAACTCACAAGGCATTGATGCTTGAACTGTTTATGTGGGGATACTGCTGCAGCCTAAAATGCAAGGATCTTTGTGTATCTTCACGTGCTTTTATGGGAATTTCTTTGTGGTCTTATCAGCTACACTTCCATGCTGTGTGCCTCAGCATTCATTTAAATACTCCCACTGGATACACGTGCATGTCTTCACTCTTGGTCCTCTTTTGCATACTTCTCTCTGGGTATTTTTAAGACAAAGCAAGACAGAGGTGAATCATCTGGGGTTTTTTCAATACTTTATGCATCACTATCAATATTTCCAATACCCTTTGACTCATTCAGCAGATAGCCTGTCATAAAATACACAGAATTGCTCATGAAATATAAACAGGTAAGACAACAACTTCCAAGTCAGTGCATAAACCTGGCTCCTGCAAGGAGTGACACCACTTGATGGGAATATCAGGCTGCTCACAGGCAGGGTTTGCTGTACATGCAGAGTCAGCTGATTGGGAGGTGGTGGCACCTTCACAGTTGCTGCCAAATGTGTTAATACCACAACAGCTGAGAAATCCTGCTTCTTCCACCACAAGATTTTCTTTTATCTTTTTAAGCTTGCAGAGTTTAAAAAAATCTGGTTCTCCCTAGAATCCTATCCCTCCTTCCTTCAATCTCTTATTTTTATGGGAAATTAGGCTGGAGCATTTGTTCTCCTGTGTGTGTGAGTGCAATGCCTGGATGAGATTTTAATTCTAGGAAAACAGCCGAAATGACACCAATGCTCCATGGCAAATGTATGGAATGCTGACACCTGCCGGCAAAAGGCTTCATCTCACTGCTGGACAGGAATCTGCCCTCATCTACATCCCAAAAACTCATTCCCATCTCACATGCACAACAGCCAGCCCAAGCAGCGACCGAGTTCAGCGTGACACCAAACATGAAGATCCAGAGCTATCCTTACACCACGAAACAGCAGCATGAGTCTCCTGCTCCCTGCCAGCCAGTAGCTCTGGGCCAGTCCAAGGAGTTTCCCACCATCCAGGGGAAAAAGTGTGTATTTTGAATCTCAGCAAAATCAGCAGGGATTAACTGTGCCAGAAAAACAAACCTATTGTAGCTGGAAAAGTGCTGACCTGATTTAATAGCCCACTAAGCTGGCAGAACACCAATCCCAGGAAAAAGAAAGGGAAAAAAGAGTCTCAAATTTCTGCCAGATTCATGAGCTGAATCTGCTCAGCAGCAAGCACCAGAGATGGTACCTGGGATGAGAGGAGCACAGAGCTGGGCACAGGGAAGAGGCAGCAGGGCTGTCCCCTCTGGCACCAGGCAGCTGCAAGGAGGGCTCTGCTGTCTCATCTTCAACCCACACAGGTGGGCAGCAGGGAAAAGCTCCCTCTCCTGTTCCCCCAGATCGTGTGCACAAAGGCACGGAGATGAGCTCAGTGCTGGGTCTTCCCTTCCAATACATGAAAATAAAGGGAGACAAAGATGCCTGTTTGGGTTAATTACTGCAGCCAGAGATACCTGCACGATGGCATTTCCCCTGCATGAGTTCCCACACTCCAGAAATGGATTTCACCTCTTATCTGTCTTTCAAAGACTTCTGTCTCTAGGAAACTGTATGGGAAAAAAAAATGACAATGCTACTGTTCACACTCACTGGAGCAAAATTAGCCCTCTTTGAAACAAAACCCTTAAGAGTCACTTGGAGTGACTTCAAGGCCCTTGCCCATGTTGCCTTCACTTCTCTTTAAACTTTAATTGATTACAGCAGAGGTAATCTTTTCAGTTGTTTTGATGAGTTTTCTGCAAGAAGGCAAACGTGGATGTGACACTTAAGATGATTACAAGGAAAAACACTCTTTCAAAGCCTTAATGAACTTTATGAAAGCAAAAAGCTGTAGTGTTACAGAACTCTGAGCCTTTCAGGTTCACCCTGGCATGGGTGGCACTAAAATGAAACCACACAGTGCTTTTCAGTGGAAACCAGTAAGAGATCTGTCCAGTGAGCTGGTTTGAAGAGCAGTGTTATGGTATATTCAGAAAGAATTAACATCTCCAGTGCCACTACATGTATTTCATAGCATTTCTTTACTTGGGCATAAAATTTTCTCCCAGGCATCTTTTTTTTCCAGAATAACATCAGAGAGATTGCAAAGGCTGAAAGAGCAATGGCTGGAACTCCTACAGAAAAGCTTCTGTACAAGAAAAATAAAACAGTCAAAGTTTGATAGAAAGGAATACAATAGATATAGTACAGGTGTAACTAAACAATGAATAATAAAAAGAATGTAATTCAATTATCCTTATTTCTCATCACAGAAAAATGAAGTATCCCTTGAACTGAAAGCAGCAAATTTAAAATGAATACAAGGAACATAATATTTCACATGTCGCAGGAGTATAATATAATATTAACATAATAAGGAACATAATATTTCACATTACAACTAACTAACCAGTACAACTCACAGCTGTTGGAAGGCAGCAGAGCCAAGGGCTTAATACAAACACAATTAGATGCTTAGAGAAATGCTCCAAATGTCTGCTGGAAAGAGAAACCAGAACGTGTTTGTAAGGTGATAATCTGGAGACTGCAGCTGCAGAGGTAGGGAGATCCTTCAGTTGTTGCAAACAGTTACAAGTTGTGAGATTTCCTGGCTCTTGTAAAACATGTGATGCTGTATTGCACATCCAGATCCTGCACTGCCAGGGAAAGGATCCTCTCTCCACAGCCAAGATTCATGATCAGAATGTTAATGCCTCATTTGCACTGAATTTTTTTCTTCTTTTGCATATCAAAAATACTATGGATCATTGTCTCCAAACAGAAGTTCATTCCAAACTTTAAATCATTTCATTAAAAAATAAATTACATTAGCAGCTAAGCCTCCATTTTCAATTTTGTATTGTGCCACGCTCTCAGGTTTTCTTTTTATGACCAGTGTAAAAAGATTTTAAATTATAATCTATCCCTTGACATATTTTGTACTGCAAGTTTTAATCAAGTCTCCCAGAGGAAAATAAATTTAATACTACCTTCAATCACTTAACAATCTTGTTTGGGGTATTTATTTTTGGGTTTTTTTCTCCCTAAGCAGAAAGATTTAACATCTCTGCTTTTCACATACCCATATTTCATTTATTCCAGATACATTCCTAACTGCATATAGCTCATTTAAATATTCCCAGTTACCTCTGAGCATTATTTACTGCATATCTTTTTACAGAATGATTAGCATCATTTTGTATGGTCCCATCATGCCTTCATGGACAGCTGTACAACATCTAATGCAGCTGAAGTAGGATATTAGACCTTCCTTATGCTTCAAGCCACAGCATTTTCTACTCACAAGTGTTTTTGATTTCTAAACTCTAATGTGCCTCATCTTTCAAAATCCTCTCACTTCTGGTGCATTATTTTTGGGGGGTGGGGAAGGAACCCATTACCCTTTTTAAAAATCTCATTTTATTTTGCAGTTCTAAGTCAAACCTATTACTCTTAAGACTGTGCTGCCATCAATTCAGTCACACTTCTGAAGAACTGTGCTAAAATTTGGAATAACTAAGAATACTGATGGCATCACGAGGCCATCAGTCCTGGCAGCAAATGCAGAATCCTGGAATGCATGAATAAATAGCAGGAATTTAAAGACAGGTGAAAAAGAGTTTCTGCAGACAAAAGTGCTTCTGCAGGGCAAATCCCAATGGCAAAGTTTCAAATAGGGTTAATGCTCACTCAGGAGTAATTTCAAACTACTTGAGGTTTGGAACTGTAGCCTAGAGGTAGCCAGCAGTTTCCTTGCAAGAAAATCATGTTCCCTGGCATAAAGAGCCCTTATAAACCAAATGCCACCACACAGGTAAGCTGTCCCTGTCTGTTTCTGCTTCCAGCAGAGTGTTGTAATTTATGCTACAGCAAGTCTCACAGTGTTCTGGAAGTTAAAAGGGCAGAAAGATAAAATTACCTTAACCTTAAAAGCCAACATTCAAAAGGTTATGTGAAAACAAAGCTGCAAGAAGTTGCTGCTAGACATATGTATTTTCTTACTTTAATTCAAATTTGAAATAAATTTTCTTTTCTTTTCATTAATAATAATTTTTTTACCGTTATTGAAAGCAGGGAATATCTGGTTAATGTTTCACTAATTATCTTGAAGTTACAACACAAATGCTGTGATCACTAGGCCATGGAAGTTTTCAGTGCTGAAAATGCCAGAAGTCTCCAAGCTAAATTACAAAATACAGCTCAAATTCTTGATACATTCATTTTTTAAAGCAAAAATACTTTATGCTGTAGTTGAGCAGCAGCAGATTATCCAGCATTCCCCATTCCATACAAGATGCTACATTGTTAAATGCTGACATTTTTGAGCTTGGGTACTTATGCCAAACTGAGGTGGGGTGGGAAGGGGTAACGTTTGTTTTACTCCTGCAAAATGGTTCACTGGTGTCCAAGATCAAACCTTGAAAAAAAAACAAAACAAAACAAAAAAGGAGAGAAGCTCTTTTGCTCCATGCCTTGTAGCAAGAACTTGAAATCCTGCTTGTAGTACCCTCACTGGTGATGATGTGGCTTTAGCCCTGTTCAAAGCCATCTGACCCAAGCTTATGCAATGCTGCAAATGTCTGAAAAGCTGCCATTGCCACAGGCTTAGGAGTGCCAGGGTGAGTTCTGGGGCTCTCTGAAGATGCTTCCCTCCCTACACCACTCCTGGAGTCACATCTGCATGGGTGGCCTCACAAGTCTCTCTAGGAACCTGTGCCACAGGGGATGTTCCCTCCATCCTGGTTCCTCATTCCCTCCTCCCCACACACGGCACTGATCCAGCCACAGGGTAAACTGGATCCACTCATCTGGGTTCAAAAAATCCCAACAAAAACAGGAAAGGGGAAAGGAGGGAAATAATCTTCACCCAGAGCAGCAGGTTGGTCCAGCTCACCAGAGAGAGGCAGGAATAGGCTGAAAACACAAGGAGGGAAAACTCCTTAAGCTGGAATTGGTGCACAGCTGGAGCACGTGGAACTGCAGGCTCAGCTCCTCCTGCCAGACCCATCTCAGCTCTGAGGACTCTGAGGGACTTTCATTTCACTGGCTGCTCCTATCCCTGCAGCCTGGGGCAAAGCTGGGAACTGAAACATGGAAGGAAATGATGGCTGAGATTTCACTGAGACTTTTTTTGGCATGACACCCATTTTCACAGCCCCTCACCATCAGCTGACTACCAGCCCTTCAGTTGCATCAGCCCAAACCTGTGTGGTGGTTCTGTCTGAGAAGAGACTTCTACTGCTGCTGGGTCCCTCCTAACCAAGCCTGGTTTCCCAGGGTAGGTCCCAGTGTGGCCGCAGGGCCATCTGTGCTGGCACAGGACAGGAGGGGTGGGGACCAAGAGGAGGAGGAAAGGGCAGCAGCTTATTTAATCAGGCACTGCCCAAAGGAAACAATCACAAAACTATGTCTTTTGTAGTATTTAGTAGAAAAAGTACTATTTAAGAGAGAAGTTTTTCTAAGCCAAGGAAAAATAGAAAGAAGCCAGCACAGTGGGGAAGGAAATGAGTAAGTGGACAGAGAATCTTGTGTGTGTGGAAGCAGACAAGTGAAAGAAGACAAAACACATGATCCCTTTTGGCAGGGACAGGCTATTTATGCTGGCCCAGCTGCCCCTGAAATAACAGGCTGGGACTGAGAGCAGGAGGAAGTGGGGAATACAGTGAGAAAGGCCAGAGAAGGACACTTGAGGAGGGAGTTTCAGAGAGGCCAGGCAAAGAGCAGAAAGATGGAAAGGGACATTACGGTGGTAGAGAAATTAAAGCTTGGTCTAGTCCAAGACTGAGACAAATGTGGGAAATTATTGTTGTGGAGGGAACAGAGAAGAAAACTTAATGTTGGAAATACAAGCAGAAGAGTCTGTAATCACTGGGGGCAGCTCCTCTGCACAACTCAGGCTGCAAGAGATCCTGAGCCTCTGCTGCTTCTCCAACAGCAAATACCACTGCATATCTTTCAGTCACTGAATGGTGCAGTGATGAAGAGCCCATACAGAAATGCAGATCTCCATCCTGAGGTTTGAATAATGCCCAGTAAAGAGGCCTGCAGCTCTAACCTGAGCAGGGAGAAGCAAACAACTGAGCAGATGCTCGTTAGCAGCAATCATTAACAGCAAGCACTGTTCATCTTCTGCCTCTTTGGAAGAGCCCAGACCTTTTCATCTGGGTTCACCTTTCAGGAAGTTCACACCTGAGGGACAAGGGCCATGTAATAATGTACTGTGACACCAGGGCAGCATTGACAGAGATTAAGAGGCTGAATTAAGTCTGCACACATAATCCCATTTCTTGCATTTCTTAGAAAAGCACGTTCCAGTCCATTAGAGTGAGAAGATTCAGAGCTGTAATTTCTAATAACACTTCATTTTTTGGCCAAGAAAAATATTTAGGCCAAACCCCCTCTCTCCATCATGCAGGTGAATGTGCAATAATATATTGCACACCTTCAGCTACCAGTCAGTAGTTCAGTTATAAACAGTTAAGCATATTTATTCATGTTCAAACCTTCCAGCTGAGATCCCTGGCCACGTGCCTCCCTTCAAAGAAGTCTCCAACAATTTGACCATATGGAAACACTCAACCTACTCTTTTTTTCCTTTTTTTTTTTTCCTGTGTCCCAGTAAGAATAATCTCTTTTTCAGAGGAATAACTTAGCTTTTCCCTCATAATTCTTAGAGCAGGTCTAAGTAATAAGGAATAACATTTCAAATGAGGAAACCCATGTCCAGCTTGGTGAATAACAACACCTCCCTAAACCACACTGAAAACGAAGCTGCTGGTGAGGTGTTCTTTAAACTTCTGTAGGAGTAGAGATAAAAAGCAAACAGGGTGTACAGTTTTATCTGATTTATTCCTTCCAAAGTTGTGCAAGGTTTCTACACTCCTGTAAACAAACACTGCAACCTGCCTGGACTTTCATCAGCAGTATTACCTTGGGCAAAACCCAATACCAGGGCACATTTACAGCTCTGGTGGGCAAGGATAAAGATGGGAATTGGTACCTATTAGGAAAATGTACCACTGGCTTGCCCAGAAGTTGTCTAAGTGTTTTCAATACATAGAGCTGGAAACGAACCAGGTCATGCACCTACACACAACCCCTACTCCAAAATATCTGAACTTCTTCCACCTTGTTTCTGTTATTGTGTCCATTTAGCCTGAAGAAAGCAACTTTTCACATGCCCATGAGTCACCCACACATGGTAGAGAAGCTGACAGACTTTCTCCCACCACAAAAGCAATGATCTTTATGCCAACACAGAGTGATCTGAGTACTGCCAAGAAGAAAAGAGGTAAACCCTGCTCCAACAGGAAAAAGGATCATCCCCAAAAGGAGTGGCTAATGTCTATTCAACACTGCCCATGAGTGCTACCAAAACTGGGAAAATCTATACAAAAATTATACCCAGTCTTGAGCTATTCTTAACAGTAACCATGCCTGAAGTTTTAAGGACAGTGTGAATTTAAGCTTTCTGCCATGCAAAATGAATACACTCAGAAATGACATGGCTTATTTATGTACCTACAGGCTATTTCTTGGAAATTACACAGTAATTTATGCCAGCCATGGGAACATTACTAATGTAACACCATGTTATCTCCTTGTAACAATGTAAATGCCTCAGATCACCAAAGTATTTGATAACATCTCTGAGATAAACGTGTCATCCATGTGTCATTTCAACAATGGAGGATGGATGCAGCAACAAGGCAATTTGCATTCTTGCAAATGCACCAAAGTTCAAAAAATATAGGTGACAAAAAATACAGCAAAAGGAATATAAAGACATCTTGAGATGAAGTGTGTGTTCCTGTGGAGACAGATTAGGAATGAGGTTCTGATGCTGCCACAGTGGAAAAACACTAAACTTATTCTCTAATTTACAAAAACTGCTCAAGAATAAAGAACCAAGGTCTGATTTCCAATCCAAATGGCATTATTCCAAAATTACTGTACAAACAGACTAATACTGAGTTTCAGGCAGAATGAGTCTGACACAGACACACATCAGTTCCAACAGCTGTTCTCTTGGCACCTCTCTGTAGAGCACAGGAGCTCTCCTGGCATTGCTCTCTGTCCATAGCCTGGTGCAGAGAAGGAAGCAGCAGCTCCAGAAGTAGCCAGGTACCAAAGTGTGTTCCTGCCTTCCCCATCTTCACTGTCTGGCACCCAGGTACATCTCAGGGCACTCATCATAGCTCCCATCATAGCTCAAACTGTGTGTTTACTCTGTGATGTCTGCAACAGACTTGTTAAATTCAATTAACAGCAGCTCATCAAAAGCTTGAACTAAGCTCAGTCAATAGAACTCTGGATTTTGCTTTAGGTTACCTTCAAAAGTCCCTAAATCCCACCAATATACACAATTTTTTGACAAACGTTAGAAAAATTATGAACAGTGCTAAATATTAAATGTAAAGAAGATGATTGTATGAAGCAGTGAAATCCCTTGCTAGCTAAAATGTAGACACAGAAAGGATTCTGAATTAGGGAAGAGATGATGACTGAAAAGAGAAAAAAACATGGTTAAGCATTCTGGGAAAGTACATTGGCATCCCAAAGCAAATACAAGCCCGAGTTCAATCAAACAGAGTCATAGACATCTTATGTTCCTTTATCAAGCACTAAAAAGCTGGCAAGTGTGTGAGAAGTGGAGAAAACCTTCCCAGGCTGAGGTTTCAAGCACAAGCTCATGAGTTTTTCATTAATAAGATTAAACATTCTGCAGATGTGTTGGGAAGATATTAGAGTGTTTACAAAAAGAATGCAAATAATGAATGCTAAGACACAAAAAATAAACTTGTTTACAAGTAGGAGCTGGGGAATTTTACGTTAAGAGGGAAGTTATTTGGGGATCAAAACATAAATACACAAATTTGATCTTAATGAACTTGTATCTTCTCAGCCCTATGAAGAATGCAGTGTCTGAGATGGCATTATAAGATCAAAATAAAAATATGAGAGAATAATTCTGGAAAAGACTGTAATATTCATGCAGGCCTACAAGAAAGTCCTTTTATTTTCAGTCTAAGGTCTTAGTCCAGAGAGCTGTTCTACAAGGGCAGGCTCCATATCAGCACTGTGATTCATCCATGCAACACAATTCACAGGATCAAAGATTTCAGAAAATTCTCAGTCTATGGGCATCACCTGAGAAGCTCCCAACCTTTCAGGCAGCACAAACCAAAGTTCTCAGAGTACATCCTAAACCTATCTCCCTGTGAGTTTCAGTGGTAGCCTAATCTATCCCCAACCAGCCCCTCTCTCCTTTACAAGCCTCAACCCTATGCTGGCTGAGACCGTGCTGAGGATGTTCATGGATCAGACTAAGATGATTCTTCTGGAGGGTTGAGTTTTCTTTCACCTGGATCAGTGCAGTCTTGTTGCTGCCCTGCTGGCATGTCACAGGGGTGGCACAGGGTAGAGAAAAGCAGGCAAGAGAAAGCAGCATCTCTCTACAAGGTATAAAACCAAGGTGTGACGTTTCATTTCATTCTTGCCATCAGAGGATTTCCTACTGGCCTCCAGGCTACTCCTGCTTAACAACCCCATGATGCAGCAAGAAAATACTCACCACCAGCAAGAGCTTCCTCTCTTGCAGTGTCATCATCACTGGGCTGAAGAATATTCCACGATGTCAAAGCAAGGGAAGAAATGTCTTCAGCTGATGATAACTTCAGCATGTCCATGTGATTGCTCTGAGGTTTGTAACGGGGGATGAAACACTCTTTGCCTTGCTTAAAAATGTCCTTAATGATCTCTTCTGTCTGGACTTCATCTGGCATGCTCAGGAAGATTGCAATTCTTTTGGATTCTTGGTACTTGGGATGGGCAATCACCTACATGGGAAATGGATGCAATGGATTTAGGAAAGTTTTTGGAAAGACCAACTTACTTGAATTTAACACAAAACTGGAGCACAATATTCATCGAAAAGGGTAAAGATATAAACCTTGATGCATCATAAACAGAATAAACTGACAATAAAATGCCTTTGTTGCCTACTCCAACATTTCTACCATCAGCAAAATCAAAATAGGCAACTTTTTGCATCTCGTGAACTAAACACTGCAACTCAGGTTTGGGCCAGCAAGAAACAATTTTGCAGACAATCTTCCAATTCACCAAAGATCTGTGCAGACATCCTCAAATGTCCATCACTGCAAAAAGATACAGCATGCCAGAACTGCCATCTTATGCAAGCCATGAAGCTTTAGCTTCCCTTTCCTTCCATCCTTTTTAAGGGCTGCACCTCTCATGGGGGCCTGGGCAGAACGGGAAGTGCCTCAGTGATAATAACTCAAAGGAAAATCAGCTGCAGAGCAGATGATTGCAGAGCACAAAGTCTTCCAAGACCAGGCCCCTCTTTCTTTTGTTAACCTGAATGTCTTCCCTCCAGCAAGATGAGATATATCACTTCAAACATCATCTGCTTCTAACAGGTGATCTTATTACTGCACATTTTTCAGAGCTTGAAGGGAAGATGGCTTTGCCATTTTTTGCTTTCCAAGAGGCTCTGTGCTGGGCTTATAAAAGGCTGGATATAGGAGGGAAAATAAAAAATGCTTATATGATGAAAAAGTGTTAGCAGACTCATACCTCACTTGTCTCTGCCCATTCCAGACTGAATTCCACATTAAAATTTGAAAGGGGGCTTTTAAAAGCTTGTCTTATCATTCTCTAGCACCTTATGTATTTTGTACATCTGGACAAAACAAATAGAAATGTGCCCTACTCATTTAAATATGATTTATTCTACACCCTTATAAAAATCTGTCCAAAATATCAGACAATTGAGAAACTCTCTAGTGTCTACAGAACAGAGATCACCAAATCTCCTGCTCAGTGTTTGTATAACTGCAGGGTAACTCACTCTGCTGAGCTTTAGCCTTTGCCCTGGCCTTGTGTTGAGATACAAATGCCCATATCTGAGTCAAGATATGGTTCCCACTACATTTTTTATTTTCTTTCCAACACAGCAGTTAAAAACCCAGGTGAAATACTCAGAAGATGGATATAATTTTGTAAGGGAAAAAAAAAAGTAACACTCCAGACTAAATGATGGAGTATGTGTTGCTTGGTCACAGAAACATCTTAACACATCAAAAGCATATTTTATTTCCTTTTCTATCTGCCTAACCCTACCTGTGGATTTTTCCACAGGATTAAACTCTTAAAAGAACAGAACTTCCATGGTAGCTTTTGCTGCAGAAAGCAGACTATTTAGTCAAACTGCAGGCTCCAGAAAATGGTTCATGTTGAGGGCCTCGAGAGCCAAAACTTCTCATGGGTTTGGAGAAGGGAGAAACTGAGGCACTGAGACACTTTCAGACAAGGGCTGTGTGCTGTGGGCACCACACAGGTCCCATCTGCTCTGAGGCATCCAGTACCACACCAACGAGGCTCTACAGGAACAAAAAGGAGGTTGAAGATGTAAACTTGCATGTGAGCAGGAAGACACAATTTCAGATGTTCTCAGAATTGTGTAGATGCTCCTGCTATGACTCGGAGCAGTTTCTGAGAAGACTGAAAAAATTTCCACACTTAACAAATGTTATCTGCCCTTTGTTCACCAGCTGATGGCAATTTTTGTAGAATCAAAGCATGCAAATAGCATGACTTTAATCATCAACATAAGCATTAAAAAAGAATAATCATCCAGAAGCTAATTAAATACTGGTGGCTAAGTCAGCCTGTGAAGTTATTTCATTTTGAATTTAAGGATTATTTTGAAATGAGATTTTGCTACTGAAAATATTACTCAGGTGTTATAAAACAACCTGCTCACTTTTATTAGCTGCAAACACTGATGTATG
>VWYE01013459.1:0-16361 GCA_013398995.1 Alaudala cheleensis
AGCAGTCAGGGCTTTATTACAGCAGCTACTTGGTACAAAAGACCAGGGAGATCCAGTCAGGAATACAAAAGAGCTGGGAGAAACTTCCTGCTGAAATTTATTACCCTCCTTGATTTTTTTTCTTAGCAAGTGGCTTGTTACTCGTCCCAGATTATTTTTCTGGAAAATTATTTGTTACCTCTGTTTTTGTGAAATCAAAGACAGCTGTGTGAGTAGCACAAGAGTTTGGTTAAAAGCTGACACTCTGGAAGAACCCAAGGAACATGCTGATGCAGCCTGCTAGAGCATCAAGGATAAACTTCAATTAAAGCAGTCAAATAACCTGACAGCTCCAAACAACTTAACAGCTAAAAACTCTCTAGGCAGGGATGACCTGAGTCTCACAACATAAAACACAAAAGTCATCCATAACCATGATATGAGCAGGGAAAAAGAAAGGTAGCAACTATAACAGAAAAAAACCCCACATTTAAGATATTATAGTAATTCCAATAGAAATAATATGCCAGCAGAGCATTAGAATGCAAGAGGTTTCCCCTCTAGAAAGCAAAGGGTAAGGGGTAAGGAAACCTCTTCTTTCACCTAATGATTTCCTTAACAATCCTTATTTCCAACATTTTACTGCTCCCCCCAGCATTCATTTAACAAGGAGGCAATTTTATTCAGTGCTTTAAGCCCATCTCCAAAGCTGTCAGCTAAAACCATTCACTGCTGCATAAAACCAGCACTGTTAGTGCACAGCAAAACACAGGGTATAAACTAATCAGGTTCATTTCAAAGCAGGTTTTTTATTCCAGCTAAAAGAGCACAAGAGGTGGGCAAAGCACCATGTTTGGAGAATCCTCTTTCCAGCCCTAAACCTCTCATAGCACTGAGGAAATGCTGCTCATCTGAGAGGGATCTATAATCTACCAAATGCCACTGGAATTGTTTGAGATGGCATTGGTTAAATACACACAGATACTGCAGAAAGTGAGCTCTGACTTTCACTGCATTCAAAACAAGTCAGAAAAACATGAAATCCCTTTGAAAGCAAAGTGCTACACACAGCTGGGTTTCAGAGCACAGGAGGAAAGAAGGGAAGGAGGAAAGTGTTGATCCACATCACCACAGGATGAAGAACCACACAGCTTTGTTTGGAAACTATTGACAATCTGCTCTTAAACATCTGATCAAGAAAAGGCTGCAAGTTTCAAAACTGAGACAAATTAGACTTCATAGTGTGCAAGGGGACAAGAGACCTCAAAACCCACCTTGCCCTGACATTCTGAACATTCTCCCAAACTATTTGTACTTCCCACACCCTTAAAAGTGCAAAACCAAACTGCTCAGATTTTAGCCTGAGGAATGAACAGTAATAACACCGTGGTACAGCTGAAACTCTGCTACATTAAACATTATGGAGAAACTACATTTCACTCAAAGGACCATTTAAGCCATTGAAAATAAAAGCACAGTCCCAACAGTCATTTCATAAGAAATCAAGTGCTTTCCCTAAAACCCTATCAAGGACTATTTGATAGTTCACATTTCCATAAGAAAAGGTGATATCTTTCTTATAACTTCAGTTCACCTCCAAACACAAGCAGTGGCAATGTCATTTTTGTGATTTCACAGACAGTGGAAGAAGTTCCAGGATGTCTGTTACAAGCTTTTTCAAACACTCAGGCATGACAAGAATCTTCTTAGGCTGGTTTCAGTGCCATTTAGCACAGAAGAAGAGACAAAATTTGCATCCATTTTGTGAATATAGGTGATCTCACCAGCAGTGCACTGAATAGAAAGTGAGGCACTCAACTACTGCATCCTGAGCTGCAACATCTGAGTCTAATTCCATCAGTTTTAACACTCCTTTTTGTTTCCCAGGGAAAAAGACACCCTTAGAAATGCACAGCTCCCAGTTCAACCCCAACTGCTGAACAGAATCCCAAATATTTGCCTCAGAAACAGAAAGAATTAAAAATAAAGAACTAGTTTCCTTCTTTGTAGCACTTGCAAGCATTGCTGCCTCTGAACACAGCAGCTTGCTTAATATCACTGATTCTGCATTATATCAACTGCTCCATGGCACAAGCTGTCACAGGGAAGATAATCTACTGCACTGCCTGCTCCTAGCACATTCAGAATGGGTAAGTAAAGAGGAAAAGCACAGAATTACCTTTCTGCCTGTTCTCTGTTGTGTGTAATGTGCCCTAAAATCCACACAGGGTGAATTATTCCTCATGCCCAGTCTGAAAGAACTACCTGAAACCTGCTGGATCCATGTGTGTACAGAGGCATCACAGCACTGCTGTAACTGTGGGGGTTTTTTTGAAAAGTCTTAATAAAGCAGAAATTAACAGTGCAGCAGTGCAGAGAGCTAGACTTCAATATATCTTCTTCAGACTTAAAACACACTGACAGCTTAGTAATTCACAGCAACCTTGGGTGTTTGCTTTCATCATAATCTATAACAAAGTTAATCAGACATCTCTAGCCAGGAAAAAGATTTCTGCAAAGCCATTAAGTGTTTACTGCTGAGCAGCAGAATGAATTCTGATCTCTGTACCTTCCTCACAGTAAAGTCTTTCAGTTTCATACTTCCACCAGCAGAATTTTGAGAGTTTGCTTCCCTTAAGAGAGCTTCCCAAAATGCTACATAAAATAAACAGACCTTTCACAGGCCTCAGAAAACACCACTTACTAAGAATGAATCAAAGCAGCAGAAGTGATGAATTCCTAATGTTTTTTTCACATCCAGATACTCAGATTCTGCTCTCTGAAGGATCTCACTACAGAGCAGTGCCTGAACAAGAGATCCTGCACTGCTGTGCTCTGAAGATGGGGAGGCATCTCCTCCTCACTGAGACAGCCAGAGAGTTTAATTTTAATGCAAGACAACCACACAAGGCTGTGTTTAAACACAGATGCAAGCTCTGAAACTCTGAAGCCACACTGAAGGCTCCACAGCAGAGAAGTTTCCTAGAGCAAAATTCTCACTCAGCTCATTGGCAGGGCTGTTCCAGCCTTGCCTACTTCTGGTTACTCTCTGCAAGCTGAAGGTTCATTCCAGCAGACATGAAGTCATGTGCACAAGTGGCACAATGGTTTGTAGAACAGAAAATAAGTTTAAAACCACAGATAGTTCTCCCTCAATTTTTTTTTTTCACTTTGGAAACCCAGCTCTTTTTCACTGCCAACACCCACAAAGGCAGGCAGCGTACTATTACTATTTTTGTTCACCAACTTTCAAGAAAACAAGCTACCCCATATGTTTCCCTCTATTTCTCTAGAAACCTTTGATTTTAAAGGCAAGTATGCCCTACAGGGCAAACCAGACAAGAAAACAGAGGATTTGTTTAAAGCAATGTTTCCCCAAGTACAGGCCATAATATCAAACAGCATTACAGGACTCAGAAGTAGCTTTTGCAAGCCAAATGGAAATTCAGCTGTGGAAATAAAGCTCATGAGCCCAAGACTGAAATTGGAAGTGCACTGCCCAGCAAAGCATGACTGCAGGAGCTAGTTCAGAGACAGAGAAATCAAGTAATTGATTACAGCTGCCTGGCTCCAGAGATTCCCTGCTGCCCTCAAGATTTTATACCTGACATCACTCTCCATAAGGGCACCTTGGCCATGCTGCACTGTTCCCAGCTGAAGAGGAGAGTGGTACAATGCTAAAGAGCTTTGCAAAGTGGATGAGGATATGTAAAATTCAGATTATGTCTGTACTATCTTGTTTTTATGGGGGTTCTGCAGATACCAAATTCTTTCCTGTCCTCCCCTGCCCAGCTAAAGGTGCTGCATTTCAGAACACAAACCACACATCCCCTTGCTCCTCTGTCAATTCTTTGGCATTACACCCATAGGAATACCTCAGAGGGTCTCCCACAACTGTTTTCCTTTCCTCCTACAGCCCCGTCAAAAAAGAGCATTTGTAGAAATCTCTCAGGCTGCACCACCTTAAGAGGGAGCAGAAGACAAGAATGACATCCAGAAATACTCACAGCCCATCAGTTTGTTTCAGTATCTTTGTAAAACTCAGAAGCAAATCTCCTGGAACTGCCCATTATAAAGGAACAAGTCTGAAATCTACTGGAGAGGCATTCGTGTCTGGACAAATCCCAAATTTTTCCTTTCAGAGTTTTAGCCAAGGACAAAAATCCTCCACTAGGCTATTTTACAACCACTATGAAAAGGAGACTTTCCACATCCAGAAAATTTGAATGTTTGAGTAACACAGATTACTATTCTTAGCTCTGAACTGAGCTCATCCATGAGGCAAAATGAGGCTGCTAAACTACATGAGACATTGTTGACAATTCTCAAAGCTGTTTCAGGTTGTGTTCAAAATGACTCCAAAAAGCTGTTTTTCCAAGAAGAACGATATTCAGAGTTCTCCTCTCTCTCTACACCCAAACCTCTCTACATCCACCCCTCAATTACTTGGGGTAGCAGAACATTTTGTGTCCATTCCCACTCACTGGAACTCGACATCCCAACACTGTTATTACTGCTGCAGGCAGCAGAGGTGGAGCACTGGTAGTGGCAAGGAGAACAATGAAAAACAAGGAGTTTCATAAGCCAGGGAACCAGCAAAGCATGATTTCCTCTGGGTGCATGCCTTGCAGTTGGATTCCTTCTTTGTCTACTGAGGTGACAGCTCCAATTGAAGCTTTTTCTCAGAGGTGAGAATCAGTCACATGGATTCCCTGATGTCTAACAAGGAGGGGGGTGAGAATCTCATTCATCCTCCAGCCTCTCCTCACCAGAGCTCAAACAGCATCAGGAGGCTGTGGAATAAAATCAGTTCAGTGACATCCTTCATTTCCAGTTACAGACTACAACCTCACCTGTCACTACATCTCTCAGTAAATCACAGCATATTCACCAGAGGCAGATGGAAAATGACTGGGGTAGGGAGCCAGTGGTGCCAGCAGAGCTCAGGATTCAGAGTCCTCCTGCAAGAAAACTGCCTGGGCAGCCAGGAGCAGGGACTGCTTCTCTCCAGCTGAGGCATCACCATCCCAAAACTGACTGCCTTGCTCTGTCCCAACACAAGGTCCTTCAACAGCTTATCCCAACACCACAAATACCAGCAGTTCTAGAGGCTATAGTTAGGACCATCAGTGTGAGACAAGCATCTGTTCAGAATTTCTCCAGGTTTTAACCAGGATTCATTTATGCCAAGACAAGCTGCCCATCTGAACAGTCATTATCTGGACTTCTGCTCTTCCAAAACAAACAACAAATAACAGGAAACTAAAAGGTCCTGTCAAATCATGCTTGCTATACCACGTTTTTTAAATTTTGACAATAGCTGTCACACTGCATAGATCTGCACACCAAATAAACTGTCTTTTTCCAAGTACAGAGTAAAGTCTAGGAAGAGAAAGCAGGAGGAAAATGAAATGTGTGTTATCCCTAACCAGACCAGCCTTTAGATTTAATAATGAGTAAGTAAACCAAAGGCTGCTCACAATCTCTTACACAAGCTCCACTTAGTTCATGCACAACTAAGAATGGTGCAGGAGGTGGGAGAACAGCCCTTTTTACTCATGGTTACAATAAATGAGTTGTTTTTACAAATGAATACACTTATTTTCTGGCTATTAAAGAGCATCATACATTCTTATCTCTTTTGGCTTAGCTAAGTGGTTTGGTCTCTTGACTTAGGCATGACAAACTGATCTTTGATGCATTTCTCAATCTCTGCACAGCACAAAGCATCCCACTTTGACCACCTGACATATTCATAACTAATTTCATCAGTTCACCAAAGTGAGACAGCTGGTTTTTCTCAACTGTCATCTCTGTCCAAAACTTACAAATAAGCCCATGCTCCTTCTGGCTTGGATCTGAACAGAGTCTGCAACTGGACCCCAGCCAACCCCAAATCCAGTTCCTTCCTTCCCGCCTGCACTGGCTACAGAATGCCCAGAGGTGAAAGAGCAAATCACTTTCACCTCCAGAATCTGCTTACCCTTTAACAAAGTATCATTTTACCACTGCCCTCCCTACACACAGAGATTTCCAGTAGGTAAAGCCATAACATAAACCAGTCTCCTTCAAAGAGCTGAAGGTGCAAACCAGCAGTACGTGATCAGAAGCCAATCCCTGAGTTGAATTAAGTCACATTGCACATAATAAACTAGAAGGGTACACAGAGCTTGACTTAGACCCTGCTAAGCACTTAAACCCTGGCTTTGCTTAGAGGGAACTGCACTTTCTGTAGTCTTCCTGCATCCTTACATGGACAGCTTTTTGCTGGATAACACCAGTCTCTGTATGCTGGGAACTCCAAACTTGCAATAAAACTGGATATATGGCACTCCAGTACTGTAGCTGGAAGAGGGATTGCACAACCAGAGATAAGGCACAGCTAAGGGAGCAATGGAACTCCAGCATTTTCTGCTCAAACATGGAAAAAGGCACAAAACCCAAGTCAAAAGTTAAAGCTCTTTTGCTCTGACAGCAAACAGACTGTGAAAATACTGGAAAAAACCCAGCTTAGTTATCTTTCATGGGCAAAAGAAGGAACGTATCTAGAGATTTTGGGAAAGCTCCATCAAAGTCTTTTAAACGGGCACAGGGACTCATGACCAAAAAGGGTAGAAAAGAACATTCGGGTATTAAGAAAATATTTGTGGAAATTATAGGGAAAAAATTTGCAGTGCACATCCCTAACAACAAGCAGCCTGCAGTCTCTCTACCCTGGCACCTTGAGCAAGGCATCTCACCCAGGGAACAAATCTGAGCACAGCCAGTAAGGTCAAAGCACCTCAGCTTCCATGGCCAGTGCCCATGGAGCCAGATCCTGCAACCTCCTGGAATGCCAGCGCATCCCAAGGGCAGCTGCATCACCAGGGCTCTTCTGGGACATCTCTCATCTTTCCTTCTTTTCATTCTTCCAGTGAAGCCCAGCCTAAAAAAAAAAGGGGAGTAAAGAACCAGCAATTTGGCTGTTGCCAAACTTCCTTGTCCAGTTTTTGCTCTGATGGAAGAAGTTGCTCATATGAGCCAACACCTGCCTCCACACCAAGTCATTCCATTTGCTTCATTTGATGGTAGTTTTTTGGCAAAAGCCACCAAGGTACTGACAGCCCATTTAATTAAATCTTCTGGCAGAGTCAGATGAGGGAACACTTAGGAATTCCTCTGCCAGAGGAGATGCAGACCTGCAGCAGAGCACTGTCACCTCTCCCATCATACACACAGCTCTGGAATGGGACCTCTGCCCACTGCCCAGCACAGAAAGCCACACATCAAACTCATGAATCAAAACTCACTCCCTGATGCACTGAGAAACTACTCCAGCAAGTTTTAAGATTCAGAATGCAATTCAAAATAAGTACTGCACCTATGTTAGCAGGAAGGTTAGGGCAAGCACAAGGTAATGAATCCTATCAAGTCTGAAAGATTCTTCTTCAACACCAAAATGATTTTGAATCCAAGTACTGAGGTGCACAGCTGTTTGCTCTCAGAGGTCAAACATGCACTAGGAGAAAGGCAAGTTGAAAGAACAGCAACATTTTGGTGCATTAGTCAATGTTCCATAAAAAACACAGTCAATCTGTGAGGTGCTGAACCCTGCCCCAGGATGTGCTGGGAAGCAGGAACCACACAGCCCTCGCAATCTTTCACCAGCTCCTGTGAAAGGAGGACAAACACACACTACTCCTGTTTCAAAGGCTGTACCTGCACCAGCACTAAATCAGACACCAACAATCAAAATGAATTCATGCTGCTGCACATGAAGAAATACAGCTGTGCTTATATCAAAGTTTCAGCCCATTAACTTCTGTGTCCAGACTAAACAGTTCCTTTCACTCTTCCTAGGGGCATGTGCTCCAGGGTTTGCACATTTGGGCTCCAGTTTATTCCTAACAGGCAAGCAGAGATTTAAGCTTTTATTCACTTCAATTTGTTTACTTTCATACATTGACTAATTGTCTTCTCAGTCAGTCCCACTCTGTCCTCAGCCATGACATTTCCATGCCTTAAGAGGATACACCTTAGAAGTGTGAAGCCTACCTGCTTGTTGAGCCATTACTAAAGCCAGTTTGAAGAATGAAATTGTTTCATTATAAAACAGATTCCAAATTAAAGACAGCACACATTTCTGGGTGAAGAGTAATTTGAAAGCCCACTAAACAGATCATTACAGTTCAGTAAGTGCTTCCAAAAGTTAAAAGCGTTCCTCAGAAAGACTGAAAACAACTTTTTGTCCTCAATTCCTTGAATGTAAAAAGAAAAAAATAATTTTGCAACAACAGGGGTCAGTTAACATCACAGTACTCAAGGAGATGACCAAATGCTTCTTGTGCATGTGTTCTTAACCTACTGGGTGCCAACTGTCTCATAACTTTTCTTGCCTGTCTCCACTCCTTTGGAGAGGCAGCACAACAGACATTTTACACAGTCCTTGACTCACTGTGCAGCTGCCTGCCAGCACCTCTGGTAAATACCATTAGTTGCTACACAGCAATCATAGTTAATACAAGCAATAGATATGATAGAAGAACACCAGGGCTTTATTGACAAACACTCAGTGAGGGCAGGTGTGGACTTTGTGCCAATTCCTAGAACAGGAAGCCTTGTGCTACCCACATTAGGTACAGCCCACATCTACTTCATCCTCCTTGAAACACGGGAGTTGCACCTACAGTGAGGTCAGTGTGCAGTATTAAAAATCATACTGTTAAATGACCTGAAGTAAATCACTTCCAGAAGCACAGAACACAGCTTACTTGCTTTCCCTCTCTCCAGCAGAAACAAAAGTGTTGTTGAAAGCATGATGCCTAAACAGGTCCTTCAGTTATCAGCACCTCCGTATCATTCCTCATCAAACAGAGCTCATCTCCAAACCACTTTGCTTTTAACACAACAAACTCTTCAGCTCTGCAGACGTTGTCCGTATCCATTTTCACAACTGCTGTTTATAACGTGCTCCCTCCAGATGACATTTCTGTTGTGAAACAGAGGAAAGCTTTTAGCTGAATTACTCTCCCTTCTCCATGAGCCAATAACTGCTGTACTAGGCAGCTGTGTGTGTGCTTCCCAGTGACCTCACACGAGCACTTCCAAGGCTGGAACATGAAGAACTCAGTGAAACTTCATTGCAAAACAGCTGATACTTGCTATTTTTAGGAACAGAGGTTACCCTAATCAGAAGGAGCAATTGTAGAAGCATTGTCTAGATGAAGACAATGCAAGTCCAGTGTCACCTTGTTCACACATCACTCATAACCCCATCCCACTAAAATGCTGCATTCTCCTGCCACAGAGCCCCTCAGTGACAAGTCTTCAAATACCAAATACTTAAAACTGCTGAAATTTCACTGTACAGGGATTTCCTACAAGGACTGTTTTCCTGGATCCTAAGATCTTTTAACTCAAGCCAACAAGTGCTGTTTGTGGGAAGAGCAGGAGAGATGTTTTTTCCTAGGCTAACCAGGTTACTCCCAGCACCACCATGCCTACTCAGGCTTTAAGAAAACCCTACAAGCAGTTTTTGCTGCCCACTGCCTTCCCCTGCTCTTTGTTTGGTTTTAAATCATTATTCAGCCATCAACACTGTGGAGAACCAGGGAGAGTATTTGCACAGGAGGTCACATTACAAGGTCAAACAGAGGAGTCAGCACAGCTGGTGGTGCAGAGGTGCCCAGTGCTGCAGCACAGCCAAGGAGCTGGGACAGTGCTGCTCCTGCCCTCAGAGCTCACTGATCTCTGCTATGGAACCCCCACTGCTCTCGACTGTACTCTTTGCTGTACTCATGAGCACCAAGACTAGTCCAGGCTAGCAAGTAATAGGATTAAAGCAGTCTAATCCCAGATGTTACTTACAGTTTGTCAGAGAAGTCACAAATTGGTCCCCCAAAGTATGGGAATGTCACTATGAACTCAAGACCCAGGACTAACCCACATAAAGCAAGACCAGGAGATGCTTAAAAACAAATATGATGCAGAGATAAAGGAGGCATAAAATTCTGAGCTGCATCTTACCAAGAGGGAAATAAGCCCTCTAAAGGAAAGGCAGGAGCCCCTCTACATATTGGTCTCTGTGGGTGAAGTGAAAAATGCAAGGGAACCATTTAGTGATGTCTTTAGAAAACAAACAAAATGAGCAGCTTTGCCTCAGAAGTCTCAGGAACAGGCACACTCCCTATGCCAGCATCCTCATTGCTGTCCCTCAAGGTTTAAACTCGTGACAAGTCACATGCAAGCTCCCAGTGGTGACCTTGGGACAGAGCGAGAATAAACATAAGGATTTCTGTTGATAAAAGAAAAAGCATCCTCAACACAAATGAGATTTAGTGTATCAAACAGCAGAGGCAGAAAAGGATTTGACAGCACAAAGTACACTGGAGAGCAGTTCGAGATCCTGCTTCAAGCTGGGAGCTTAGACCAAATCCTCCTCTACTTCACTTGCCTTGCTGACCACAGGACAAATAAGCCACAAGGATGACAGTGCAGAATAACCAGACACAACTGAGATGACACCACAAGAAGCCCTGGACAAAGACTGCAACACACACACACGCCAGAGGAGTCATCTTTGGAAGGTTTCACAGCCACACCAGTCCCCAGTGCTCAGGACAAACTGAGAACCCAAAGGCTGTGCAGACAATGCCAACAGGAAACACAACACTTCTGCAGAACTCTGCAAACAGTTGTAAAACTTCTCTGCTGTCACCCTGACCTAATAAACCCCACCTAGAGCAAGGCACAGGCTCAGTACAACACACTCACACACCTCCTCATTAGGACACTGACGAACGAGGTTGGTATAAACTTGATACTTAAAGATAACTTCTATCACTACTGAGCAAGTCAGAGAGCAGCATTTGTTCTCTAAGTATAAGCCAGCTGTAATTTCAGTTTGAACTGGATAATAAAAAGTTCCTGACTTCTTAGGAAAAAATCTGTTCTCAGGCAACCTTGTAATCACAGTTGAAGAACAGCCTGCAGTTAAGAAGGAGCATGAAACAACTTAACTAAGAAACTGCTTTCAGCAACAAAAAACAAACCTTAACAGCCTAGAAAGTAATTTACTGCTTTACATACATATTTTAAAGTAGAACCAAGTGGACTGTTACAGTGTTCATCCCTGATTCTGCCAGGACCAAAGAGGAACAGCAACTTGGTTCTACACAAGAAGTGCATCAAAGGCAATCTTACATTTCCCAGGCTTGTTTATTCAGAGTAAACTGTTTTCCATATTTTAAGGAAAAAACCCTGAGTCTTTCACTTCCACATGTGTGACCTCCTGCCTGTACACACCAAGGGGATTAGTTAAACTTCCAGAATGCACTCAGTTCCCTTTTTATAACAAACATTAAACATGCAGACGTTTGATGCTGTGATTTGCTTCAATAAACATAGATTTTAGAGTCTGACGTTTCTGCTCTCTGATTTTACATTGGTACTGAGATGTTGTGAATAAAGCTTACAGCTGGATACAAATCTGCTCTCTGAGAAAGTCAAAAGCACTCCAAGGAATAGGAGAGCTGCAGAAAACCAACTCAAGTATGTTTTCTTTCTTAGCTTAAATGAAGCAAAACGTTTGCTCTATCCAGCCATGCACAAGCTTTCAAAAAAATCCACAGACCTTTCCTCAGATATAATCCTTTCCACTGTTTCCCTACACTGCAGTTAATATTCTATTCAGACACAATTCTGGTGCTTTATTAATTGCATTGCAAGTCCTGAACTGACCCTGATCACACATTTGCAATATGCACATGTAAGAGCCACCATAAACCCCAGCACAAAACATAAAGGTCTCCAAGAAACCACTGTCAATACAAAAGAAAAAACAAAAAAACCCTCAAAATCTGTTTCTCCAGAACAGCAGCCTTCCAGCTATGACTGCTGGAGCCAATGATTCTCAGAGAATCATGACCTTGAACACATTTAACTGGTAGCTCCCATTATGTGCTACAATCACTCCTTTAAATGAAACCTAAAGTACATTTTCAAATAAGGCTTAAAAGCAGAACTCGAGTCACCTCAGCAGTTTCACCAACAGATCTACACCAGATAGTGCAGAAAATCACCAAGTCATTAAACCAAGCCTCAGGCTGGTATCAGACAGCAAATCCATCCATGTGCAAACTGTTTAATTCCACAGGCAGGAGGACTCTCCCTCCTCCTTCAGTCCATGCACAGAAGCAAACAGCACTCAAGGACAAGCAGAGATCCCACACTGCATCTGCATTTGTCAACACCCCTGGAAACCTGCATTGGCTTCTTCCTGAACTGCACAGCAAAGAGATGAACAAGAGTTACATGAAAAGCCAGACAGGTAAGTTAAAAAATGGAAATGTGTTTATAAGCAGAAGACACTTCAGAAAACTTTATTTACCCTGCAAGGAGGGAGGTAATGGCAGTGGGAACAATGATCAGTCAGAAAAAGCTGTATGAGAAGTAGGAATTTAAAATGCATGTTCCTTCAGATTAACACAAAAAGACTGTTTCAGATCTAAACTTGCTTCAAGTATAAAGTGGTCCATCAATGAGAAGAGCTTCCCAAAAATTATTACAAAATGTATGACCGTAAAAAACACAAGTGAGAATTTTTGTAGACTCCCAGAATGGTTTGGGTTNTGTAAAAAAACACAAGCGAGAATTTTTGTAGAACGGTTTGGGCTGGAAGAGACCTTAAAGGCCATTCAGTTCCAGCCCCTTGCTATGGGTAGGACACCTTCCACCAGACCAGGTTGCTCCAAGACCTATCCTTTTATTCTACTTTCTCAAAAGGTTCAAGTTAAGCAAAACTGCAGCCTGTCTATTCAAGGACATCCAGCAGTCCACATTAAACAATGCTCACATAACAACTGACAGAGGCTTCTTTCAGCACTGAAGCCTCCAAATTAACCAATTCATACATTTTTATGGTAGGCAATGGAAAATTTGCGCATAAAATATTGACAGCAATTTCAAAGTGAGTACTGTAACAACACTGAGGGACAGCCCTTGTCTGGTTAAAAGTAAATAAATATTGTAAAATCCAGTAAGTCTGTACAACAAAGTCTTCCTCAGCAGAGGATGCACCAGGCTGCCCCTCCTTGCAGCAAGCAGCCAGAAAGCCTTTGGTTAATAAGGAATATTCCATTTACAGAAACTACCAGAATCCACAACTGCCAGACAACAAAGCTTTCAATGTCAGGTACAAATCTTTCACTGCTCCAGAACTCAGCCACTGACTACAGCTCACATCTCTTTGTTGTTCCTCCTTCGATTTACATCATTTTAATCAAGTGACTTTCCTGAGAGGTCACAGCTGCCCATCCCCGTGGTGCAGTCCCAAAGGATTTAAGGGCAGCAGGCCACTGACACCTGCCTTCAGTGACAGTCACCCCCTGCAGCCAGGGACACCAGCTCCTTCACACATTGAGCAGAGCCATGCGGGCTGGAATCACACTGCTGGAATAATTCAGGGCACAATTCAAGGACAGGGGACAAAGGGGCACCAGGAGGAAGGGGCCAGGACATGCACCTTAAAACATCAACAAGATAAATCAAACAAAAGCTACTGACAAACAGAGTGACAAACACCCTGACACTATTCAGTTTCCTGGTACTGCTTTCAGCATCTCCCGAACTCCCTCCAGCCCCACGTTCCTAGAAATATATAATGAGCCATTACTTTGACAGGACTTCAAACAAAGCTGCTTTCTTTTTTTTCTTCAAAAAGAATTAGAATATGAATGTTTCTGCTTCACCAAGAAATCCAGAGCCTTTTGTGAGCAGATGATGCTACGAGCAGATGTACACAAGCAGATTCACAATAAAGCAGATGATCTCTTCTTTACCAGCCATCTTGACCTGTCTGGCTCGATTTACATAAACTGTTTCTATTCACTACAACATTGATTATGTAAACCTCGGCAAAATCTGAACCAAACACACGCTGCCACATCACCGCCGGCACAGAGACGTAGCACAGAGCTGGGAGAAGGTTATCAGAGATGTGTTTGCTGCACCGACCGACACGGAACGCCTCGGGATTCACCGGGGCTCACGTTAAGGCGCAGACTGAGCAATCCCAACTCTTGCCAGACAATAAGGAACGTGCCCTGCTGGGAGAGCCGCCTCCTGCCAAAAAAAAAACACCCCACCTTTCCCTCGATTTAAAGGTCAAGGTACAGCAACCCCGCTTTAATAGTGCTAAGGCAGAGCGAGAGCAAAAGATAAAGGGAAAGTTTTGTCATCTTAAAAACAGGAGCTCAGCAGTTTGCCAGGTATGCCAATTCCTTTGTTCATCATCCTTTTCACCACCTAATTTAAAAGTCTCACAGTTCAAGACACAAGTTATTCATCAACATCACAATCAAGGCTTTAAAAAAAAAAACAACAACCCACACAGTGTCTCAAAACAGCTTTTTCTTCTTTTTTTTTTTTTTTAACCTAGCTGCGAGGCTGTGCTATCAATTTTAATCAGGCAGTTGTAACAGGAGCTGCAACACTACGCTTCTGCTGCTCCCCAGGTCGCAGTTTCACTACAGGGAGGAGAGCAGATTTACATTGTCTTATTTAAACGAAACTCCAGATTACAAGATTTTAATACAAAACAGGTACTAAGAGGTTTTTTTAGCATACTGAACAGCTTAAGCTGTTCCAAGAGTTCCTAGTCACAAATGTTGAGTCACCAAAGAAAAGAGAGGGGTGTTTGCATTATTTGCAGCACTACAAACAACATTTAAGACACCTCTGATAGGACATGCAGTAATGAACTCCTGAAGTGGCAAATGAAACAACAGTCTTCAGTCTAAACATTAAAAATGCAGATACTGAAGTCATGAGATTTCCTGGACTGCTTCCATCACATCTACCTGGAACATACACACTCCCAGGCACATTGTGTGAGCAGTGACAGCCAAAGCCCCATTGTTTGAGCACAGCCACAGAGACACCGTGACCAGAGAGACTCAGCTCCCCTGCACACACTTCTCGTCCCTGGCTGCACTGCAAGGACGGGGTCTGTTTGCATTTTCAGTACATCTCACACCTACAAGATGAAACCTCAGTAGTTTTAGAGAACGGCTGAAACTCAAAACAGGACCTAAACTCGGTCATACGCGTTTTGTTTAGATTTTTATTGGCATGTTCCAACACACACAGTGAAGATCAAGAGCCCAGCAGAACCGATAAGCTGAGATCAATGCGTCCCCATATTAAAGGCAAAGCGCACCAGACTTTGCCAGGTTAAGATCAGAGCCAAAACATTTCATACTTCTGTACTTTCAACTGCTGCTAAAAATAGTAAAGCAACAGAAAGGAAAATGCTTCCAGCTGCGCACAAAGAGCCTCTGCAGCACAACATCAATTTATGCACTCTAATTTAATTAAAGACTCTGCACTATACTATGACTTTATTGTCAGAGACAGTGTTGCACAGCTGAGCTCACCCTCCATTTCCACGACTGAAACAGTAAGAACGTTTCTTTATTGAATTTAGTGTGATATGGGTATTTCTCACCAATCAAGGGGCTTAAATCCAAGGATTTCCAGCACCAGCTACGCCACGTTCGTGACAGCAGCTGTGTTTTATTGCACGGTAACTGCATCTTGACCCAGTCTCGTGACAGGAAACATTCAGCATCCCTTAAGGAAAAAAGGTGCACTACTGGATACGAGTACCCAGCCTGGACTGCTCCTTTTCAAACAGTTTTTCTACAAAGGGGAACACGACTCTTCAGGAAAGGACCGCAACAAAACCCCCTAAGAAAGGAGAACAGGGTTTTCTACGACCTTGCAGCAAATATGTGCCAGATTCTGGGGGAGGCTGAGTAACGCAGCGAGGCTGTGACTGTGCCGCTCCGCGGCTGGCTCCAAACCTCTCCGTTGCGTTCAGCACTGAAAAATCACTCCATTAACCATTCTCTACCACGTACTAAACTACCAATATTAAACATCTCTTCTGAGGTTCGCGAGGGCTCTCAGCAAGCACGGCTTAGGCGCTTCTCCCTCATCTGCTTCCGCGGCGCTCAGCAGAGCGGCTGCGAGCTTTAACAGCAGGGCAACAGCGTAATGCCAAGCGGATTACTTTAAGATCCATATCAAGCCGAGAAAATAAACATTTCCACGACGAATCGGAATATAAGTGCTTCAACCCCCCCCCCCTCCTCCTCCTCCCGCTCCTCATTCCAAAGTCATCTCCCTGCCATCTGCAAGGAGGACGCCGTCTCCCGGAGCCAGCGGCCGAGGGACGGCGGCACCGGCGGAGGGACGGGGCCCGCAGCGGGGAGCGGGGGGGTTTCTGTGCCATAACCCCGCAACCCCCGGCCCCGCAAGAAGTTTCTTCGCCAACCCCGCCGCCACCTCCATGCCCGAGAGCGGCCGGACCTCGCTCCGTCCGTCCCTCCGGCAGCGGGACC
>VWYE01013459.1:23196-34104 GCA_013398995.1 Alaudala cheleensis
GGTGTCTCTAGACGTCGGCTGGCGCAGGTTTGGGTCACTGTGGGGCTGCGCCGGCTCCTGTGTGGAATGCGGGTTCTGAATCAGCTCACCGTGGCTTTGGAGAGGTGTGGGGAGCCCCCGGGTCACGTCCTGCCCCAGAGGGAAGGGCTCAGCCACCACCCAGCCCCTACAGCGTCCATGGATCTGAGCAATGGGGCCGCCATCAGACTCTGCACTTGTGGTGCTCTCCTGTCCCATCTCCTGCCTCCCATCCCTGGAGGTGGCAGGAGCTCTGGAGCAGCCCACATTCCAGCCTCTTCAGTCCACTGTCTTCTTCTGAGAGGACAGAAATGCTCTCACCCCCTTTGTTCTTTAGTGGTCTTTCACGTCCTTCCCAACCCATTCTGTTGCTTCCAAGGATTTTTTTTCTGCCTCGGTGTCTCCCCCACCACCATCCCCTCCTCTCCTCCTTTGTCCTCTGCACCTGACTAAAGCCCAAAACCAACAAAGATTGGCTTGATGTTGATTAATGTTGAGGACAGAAATTCTCATTAGCTGGTATTTCAGGTTTCCAACCCATTATCAAAAACAACAGCACTGGGAGCATCCACCTTTGTTGAAGAGCATCCTTGGGGCTGGCACAGTCACACTCAGGATCCAGCCCCTCCTCCTCTCCCCCTGCCAGAAATTGTATTTAGCTATTAATTTTACCAGTGATATTATTTTTCTGTCGTTCTGGTGAAGAGGTGAAATGGAAAAACACAACCAATCTCGAAGGGCTGCAAAATGGAGATCTTCCCAGGGGCCGTGTGAAGAAGACAAGATTTTATTGAAGACAGGGAGCTGAATTATTACAGATTTATCTTCTTTATTGCTCTAACAAAATAGAAAAGAAAGCCGGGCCGTAAGTCACTGTCAAAGGAAACAAATACATTCCCAAAAACAGTGTGGAGAACAAAGCTCCCGGCTGCATCCTCTTCAATTTCTGCGTTTCTCCTCTGAAAGCACCAGCCTGGCTTTCACATGACATCAACAAACTCCAAAACTCTCCCAAAAAATGCTCCTGAGCAGCTCAGCCCAGATGGGCTTCCACAAATCAGTGATGTGTCTGGAATTTGGGCATCTTTTACTGCTCCCTCCTGGGGATGGAGGGACAAGGAGGGACCTTGGAGGTCTGATTTTGCCCCTCTTTTCATTTTTTAACACTGCTCTTTTTGGAAAACAGGGGGAAGATGGGCAGCTCTGCACCCTGTTCCCAAACCTGCACACAAACCAGTGCATTTGCTGTCATTAAACACACAAGTGACTCCCACTCCATGACTACAGAAAATGCACTGCTGAAAAAAAAAAATTTACTAAATACTGAAAACGCTGGTCTTGGCATTGCTGAAAAACGAATGTGCAGGGAAAAAAGATCCCAGTGGGATTCACAGGGGAATGTTTACATCTATGGTGTTTGTAGGAGGTGGATGAGCTGTGCTGGGGTGAGGGGCACTCACCTGCCATGTGCCTGTGGTGGGAGACTGTGACATGAACCCTGAGCTTGGGTTGATCCTTTTTTTTTTCCCCTTGGAAATGTGCTTCATTTGTCCATGTCCAATCTCTTCATTCTGCCCACGAGGTGTTTTAGCCTGAGGGCAGATCAGCCCCAGCCCCACAAGGTGTTCTGGGGACTGCTGAGTCTTTTCTTGCCAAATTTTAAGTTTTCTCATTTCAATTCCCAAGGACCAATAGCTGCCGGCACTGGAAACCCGCTTAGAATTGTTTAATACTTAAAATTTCTACTTTCTGGCTGATGAAGCAGAGCCAGGAGGAGGCAGCAGCTCTGATACACTTTACACAACTCTCTGTCCCACACAGATCCAAATCCCAGCCCCTCTATTTCCCCCAGTTCCAAAAAATTCCTTTTGCAACTGGTACAAGCAACACTTGGCTGGCATTTCCCCCCAAACCCACTGAAATAATTGAGAAATGTACCCACAGCTGCACTCTGCTACTTTTCAGCCCAAAATATCTTTCCTTTTTTGGATTTGGGATGTCTCAGGGTGGCTTTTCAGGGTGCTGAAGGGAGGTTTGGTTGTTTTCCACTAAAAGTGGGAGTCACAGATAACCTGGAGCTCCTTCCAGGCTGCATCAACTCTGAAAGAGGGATTTTGCTCCCAGGTTTAGCAGGAGCAGCTGCTTGGCTGGATGGAGGAATATCCAGCCAAGCCAGGCAAGCATTAAAAATCAATGTTTGAAGGAAAAAAAAAATCATCCCAAACATGAAGAAATAGTACATGCCCATTTATTTTTCAAAATGTAATAAAAAGTTATTTTAAATGCAGGAAGATTAATAATGCTCTAATTCAGCAAAAGTACTTCCAGATGTGCTGGACTCTGAGTGTGCTTCAGTGCTTTTATGAATCAGGGCTTAGGGAATGGGCTTCAAAAGCACTGAAAGAGGTTTTTAAAGTAAAAGAGGGGAGATTTAGATGGGATATTGGGAAGAAATTCTTCCTTGTGAGGGTGGGGAGGCCCTGGCACAGAGAATTTGTGGCTTCCCATCCCTTGGAAGTGTCCAAGGCCAGGTTGGATGGGGCTTGGAGCAGCCTGGGATAGTGGAAGGTGTTTTTCCCCATGGCAGGGGGTGGGAATGGGATGAGCTTTAAGGTCCCTTCCAACCCAAACCATCCTGGGATCCTCTGAATCTAAAAATCACAGCTGCAGCTCCCACTGCACAAGGAACTCGTGGCACATGTGATTGGAGCAGAAATTGGGATAAAGGTTCCCATTCCCAGTCCTGTTCGTGAAGAGGTTTCCAGGACAGGGATCAGGTTTAGTTCAGCCATCAGTGGGGATGGGAAAATTAAACTCTGGACTTGCAACAGCCTGGATTTGGTGCTCCAGGAAAATGAATAAACCCCAGGAAAGGAGAAAAACTCTCTCAGCTCTAAGGTTAGGATCAAGCAGGTATCACCTGGGTGGGTGACACCTCTCAGGCTGGAAAGTCTCCAGCTGGCAGGTGAGTGAGGCTTTCCAGCAGCCACCAAGTAGAAATAGCAGAGGAAAGAGCAGCAAGTGTTTTAAAAGTAGATTTGATACGTAAATTACAGGAAAAATAAGATGTGATTGTTTATAATGATGCAATTCCAAGAGTAGCATGTTTAGGGGAACCTCTCAGTCCATGTTTCAGGGGATCAATGCCTAACTTAGGTCAGGNGAGCAGCTCAGCCCAGATGGGCTTCCACAAATCAGTGATGTGTCTGGAATTTGGGCATCTTTTACTGCTCCCTCCTGGGGATGGAGGGACAAGGAGGGACCTTGGAGGTCTGATTTTGCCCCTCTTTTCATCTTCTAACACTGCTCTTTTTGGAAAACAGGGGGAAGTTGGGCAGCTCTGCACCCTGTTCCTAAACCTGCACACAAACCAGTGCATTTGCTGTCATTAAACACACAAGTGACTCCCACTCCATGACTACAGAAAATGCACTGCTGAAAAAAAAAAATTTACTAAATACTGAAAACGCTCCTCTTGGCATTGCTGAAAAACGAATGTGCAGGGAAAAAAGATCCCAGTGGGATTCACAGGGGAATGTTTACATCTATGGTGTTTGTAGGAGGTGGATGAGCTGTGCTGGGGTGAGGGGCACTCACCTGCCATGTGCCTGTGGTGGGAGACTGTGACACAAACCCTGAGCTTGGGTTGATCCTTTTTTTTTTCCCCTTGGAAATGTGCTTCATTTGTCCATGTCCAATCTCTTCATTCTGCCCACGAGGTGTTTTAGCCTGAGGGCAGATCAGCCCCAGCCCCACAAGGTGTTCTGGGGACTGCTGAGTCTTTTCTTGCCAAATTTTAAGTTTTCTCATTTCAATTCCCAAGGACCAATAGCTGCTGGCACTGGAAACCTGCTTAGAATTGTTTAATACTTAAAATTTCTACTTTCTGGCTGAAGAAGCAGAGCCAGGAGGAGGCAGCAGCTCTGATACACTTTACACAACTCTCTGTCCCACACAGATCCAAATCCCAGCCCCTCTATTTCCCCCAGCTCCAAAAAATTCCTTTTGCAACTGGTACAAGCAACACTTGGCTGGCATTTTCCCCCAAACCCACTGAAATAATTGATAAATGTACCCACAGCTGCACTCTGCTACTTTTCAGCCCAAAATATCTTTCCTTTTCTGGATTTGGGATGTCTCAGGGTGGCTTTTCAGGGTGCTGAAGGGAGGTTTGGTTGTTTTCCACTAAAAGTGGGAGTCACAGATAACCTGGAGCTCCTTCCAGGCTGCATCAACTCTGAAAGAGGGATTTTGCTCCCAGGTTTAGCAGGAGCAGCTGCTTGGCTGGATGGAGGAATATCCAGCCAAGCCAGGCAAGCATTAAAAATCAATGTTTGAAGGAAAAAAAAAAATCATCCCAACCATGAAGAAATAGTACATACCCATTTATTTTTCAAAATGTAATAAAAAGTTATTTTAAATGCAGGAAGATTAATAATGCTCTAATTCAGCAAAAGTACTTCCAGATGTGCTGGACTCTGAGTGTACTTCAGTGCTTTTATGAATCAGGGCTTAGGGAATGGGCTTCAAAAGTACTGAAAGAGGTTTTTAAAGTAAAAGAGGGGAGATTTAGATGGGATATTGGGAAGAAATTCTTCCTTGTGAGGGTGGGGAGGCCCTGGCACAGAGAATTTGTGGCTTCCCATCCCTTGGAAGTGTCCAAGGCCAGGTTGGATGGGGCTTGGAGCAGCCTGGGATAGTGGAAGGTGTTTTTCCCCATGGCAGGGGGTGGGAATGGGATGAGCTTTAAGGTCCCTTCCAACCCAAACCATCCTGGGATCCTCTGAATCTAAAAATCACAGCTGCAGCTCCCACTGCACAAGGAACTCGTGGCACATGTGATTGGAGCAGAAATTGGGATAAAGGTTCCCATTCCCAGTCCTGTTCATGGAGAGGTTTCCAGGACTGGGATCAGGTTTAGTTCAGCCATCAGTGGGGATGGGAAAATTAAACTCTGGACTTGCAACAGCCTGGATTTGGTGCTCCAGGAAAATGAATAAACCCCAGGAAAGGAGAAAAACTCTCTCAGCTCTAAGGTTAGGATCAAGCAGGTATCACCTGGGTGGGTGACACCTCTCAGGCTGGAAAGTCTCCAGCTGGCAGGTGAGTGAGGCTCTCCAGCAGCCACCAAGTAGAATTAGCAGAAGAAAGAGCAGCAGGTGTTTTAAAAGTAGATTTGATACGTAAATTACAGGAAAAATAAGATTTGATTGCTTATAATGATGCAATTCCAAGAGTAGCATGTTTAGGGGAACCTCTCAGTCCATGTTTCAGGGGATCAGTGCCTAACTTAGGTCAGGTTTAAACAGATTTTCTTTTCTTTACTCCATCTGAGAATCTCTCCTATTGTCTTAATTTCCCACCACAGCATGTAATGGTCTTGATTCATAGTACCAGCTAAAATTTAGAGAAGAGAATTGCATTAAAAAGGATAAAATACTTTCAAATACCCTGGTAGCAGCTTAAATATATGGTACAGGCTCCAGCTTCATGTGTAACACTCCCTAATAATGACCCTAAAGGAATTTTTAAAAGCAAAGAGCAGTTTAAGCAGCAGAGTGGGGAAGGCTATTAGGAACAAAACAGATAGCTGTCAAAAATGAGGGAAATGGAATTTAGCACAAACACTGGCAGATATAAAACCACAGCAAGGAGAGTGGAGAAGATATTTCAAAGCAGTTTACCAGAGGCATAAAAATGCTCATAAAAACACAGCAGAGACAGAAAGTCAAGCAGGGACTCAGTGGGACCAGCAAGCAGTGAAAGTGAGAAGTTTGGGGTGAAATAAAACACTGGTGGGTCGAGTAAATGAGCTCCCCATGTGTCTGGGCTTAGACCCCCACAGAGAAAACCCTCCTTTTCTGATGAGCTTCTTAAATATAAGTATCACCAAGAAAATTTTGGAATAAAAAGGTAAATGGACATAGGATCAGATTTCCAGAGTGAGACATCACTGGCACAAGACTTGGAAAGAGATTCAAGTACAATGATATGAATAATTGTATTGGTATAATTATATCCTATGAAACATTGTATAAATGTATTATTATATATTTGCATTTGTACAATTCTGTGAAGGGTTGCACTTGTCTGCAGGATGAGAAATAACAAACTTGCCACCGAAGAAACAATTTTAAGAACTTAAACTTGAAGAGTCAAAGTCTGACCTGCACTACAGAAAGGAAAATACAATAAAGTTCAGGTAAATATGGATACCTTGGATGCACTGGGAATATCTGATACAGCAGGGAAAGGGCAATAGGAAGTTTTTTGCAGAAAGAATTCAAAGTTTATAACGCATTCACACCCCTTAAAGCAGTCAATGAATATCCTGGAGGAGGTGATTGCATGTGTAACACATTCCTGGGGTTCAGCAAAGCTTTGGCACCACAAGAGCTGTCAAAGAGATAAAAGTTGCATGAGATAAAGCAAGGGCTGCATGGATTAGCAGCTGAGACAAGAGGAACCCAAGGCTGGAAATCAGTTTTCATTTTCACAGTGGGGAGAGGTTATTGCTGGGATTTTGTGGTATCGTGGGGCCCTGGCCAGGCTGCTGACTTCTAATGGGAAAGTTTGCTGACAAGCCAAAAACATTTTAAGCTGACTGCAAGGAGTTCTAGAAGGAGCCAGCAAGAAAATGTCCAAGTCAAGTAGATACAAGATGACCTTAGCCATATCTGTCTAATGGCTGGCTGTAATTGAGCTATTGTCATTCCAGAGAGGCATCCCCAGGTGTTTCAGGCACCACAGGTCCTTCTCCTGAAAGAGAATGAGCTAAATCTAAACCACAAAATGTGCCCAGCTGGTTCTGTACATCTTTTACAGCAATGTGGGTAATTCCAGAGGGATGTTCTGAGTCCCTTTTCCTGTGCCCCACAGCCCACCCCCCTCCCTGGAGCACCAGCACAGACCACTCACTTTGCAGCTCGATTCCTGAAGGACTTGTGTTAGCTAAGGGGGAATAAAAATAAACACCTTTTGTGTGTGTCTGCCAAAATCAGAACACTTGCATCCCAAATCTTGCTGTTGCCTTTACTGCACTTTTCCCAGGAGGATTCAGGTCCAGCCACAGCTCCAACTCCTGTGAGGATCTTGCAGCCCAGAGCCACATCCCCTCTCAAACCACCACATCCTTCTGTCCTATCCCAGCTGCTGTTTTGGGAATGGACTTTTGCTCTTCAGGATGTCACCCCTTTTTCCTTTTAAATCTTGGCTCCATTGCAAAGTTAACCTGAACACAGTGGTGAGATGCAAAAGAGGGGCACAGTTTCCCTATAATTTACTCATACCTAATTTAGGGGAAATTCTGCCACTCTGACCTTTCTCCCAGCAGACAAAGCTGGTGAATATGGATCCCTGGGCTTGGACTACATCATCCTCCTGCAGGAGCCATCCCTGGCAGTGATGGTCCCCATCCCCCAGGGGAGCAGCCTCCAGAGCAGATGGCTGGGTCCCCATCCACAAAGAGAAATTCAGCCATCCCATAAATCAGCCAGGCTTCCCCCAGGCAGACACAATGAGAACACCCAAATCATTGCAGGATATGGGGTAGGAGAGGAGCTCTGGGCAAAGCACAGATCTGTGGTCTCAGCCTAGCTCTGGTGTGAAAGGCTGCCCAGGTCAGGGTTTGTCATCCAATTGCACTGATCCCTGAAAACCTCTTCTGGTGTCACACAACCAATTTTTACCAGCCAAGAAATCCACTTTTCAGGGTGATGGGAGCCATCAGTACCAGCACCTCAGACCCAAAACTTCCCCAGCTTACAGGTGCCAAAACATCTCACCCACCAGCAACACACGAACACCCACAAAGACACTTTAAAATCAAACATCGCTTTCACATATTTCTGCTACAGAGAATGAAATGCATTTTATAAATTACAGCATATTAGAAATGACATTCCCCCAGCTCCCATTCAGCCAGCAGATAATCAGCAGGTTACAGAAACCTCCTCCACATCTCCTGTGTGATCCAGCCCGGGCTGTTCCCCAGCAGGATTCAGCTCCACAGCCAAAAAGCACTGAGCCCATCCCTTTGTCTCCCCAGATTCCTCATCACTGCCTTGGGCAATCTTTGCAGCACTGATTTTGGAAGGGAAGGAAAACACTCCGGGATTTGGTGGGACACAAGGGGCTGTGGGATCTTGCTGGGTCCTCGTGTTCTTTGAGGAAAGGTTTTGTGATGGGGGTGGTGGAGCACTGAGCACTGACCAAAGAGGTGGTGGGTGACCATCACTGAAAACATTCAAGCCAGAGGTTGGACAGGGCTCTAGTTGGAGATGTCACTCCTCATCACAGGTGGCTTAGACCAGATGACCTTTAAGGGTCCCTTTCAACCCAAACTACTCTGTGAGACCATTCTGTGGTTAAAAACAACTTGGGAGTTCTGCCTTCGTGGGCAGCAAGACCTGACAATTCATCATTTCCTCCTCTACATCTTGTTAGGGTAAAGAGATGCCAGGTCATAGCTGAATATGTTATAAAAGCAGCGTTTGGCCTCCAAAGTGTACACACCAGTAAAGCCTTATAACTCCCTCCCAGCATCTGACATTCTTTTCACTGCTGTAATTTACTGAGTGCATTGCCAGGTGCCCCTGGCAGGCTTCCAGGCTGCCTTCAGCCAGCTAAAATGCATAAACTCCGGCAGAGAAAAAAAAAAATTAAAAAGGCTGCTGCTTCCCCCAAAATCCTTGAAATCTGAGCAAGAGGGGAGGAAAAAAAGGAAGGAAAAAAAAAAAAACCACAACAAACGCACCACCAAAAAGCAGCGACCACCATCCTCGCGCAGATGTGGGGAGGATGTGGCAGGAGGAGCAGCATCCCGCAGCATCCCGTGACATCAGCGTGCGGCGGCAGCTCCCAAAATCCGGAGCACTGCCTCCCTGCCGGCTGCGCTGCGAGGATGTACATGGCCACTTCTCCTCCGGCCGGGTAATTAGTGAGTCATTATCTTCACAAGCTGAAAGGCTCGCTGTTCATTCCCATCGAGTCGTGTTTATTACGGGCTCTTTAGGAGACGGCGCTTCAGGTAATGGAAGCACAATCCTGGCGGGCTCCTGATCGTTGGGAGATGGAGATGCCTCGTACCTCATCAGATACTGCCTTTGGTGCCTTGGGAAGGCTGACTTGAAACAGAGACTGGACAGAGCTGGAGAATAAAGCAGATATTTATTGAAAAGCCCGAGGATACACCTTGGGCACGAGAGCCTGACCAGGTGGACCCCGAATAGTCACAAGATGGCCTCGGTCACGAGGTCTCACCCTTTTATAAGTTTGGGACCATTTGCATATTGGGGTTTAACTGTTTAATTACAACTTCAGGCTGTGAAGTCTCATCCTTCTTGTTTCTCCCTTCAGCCCATTGTTGTTTGTGCTTTTAAGCCTGAAAGCTGTCCTTGGTTTTCAGCAGGAAAGGATTTGTTTTGTCTCCCTACTACCTACTAGACCTTAAGATGAGGCTTAAAACTACACCTGAAACAGCACAGAATTTGAAAAACATAAAAGCCAAAACTTAAGGCATCACCTTTCCTTAACAAAGGAGCTGAGTTCTCATGGAAGAGGCTGAGAGCTCCTCGCCAAAAGGCCCTGGCGTGGCTGGGATTTACCAGCGCTGTTAAAGAGGGGAAGGTTTTGTGTGGGAACCCCAGAAGGATCCGTGAAAAGTGTGTGAAACGTTTTTTGGTACAAAAAGAGCACACACATACCTGCTGTTGCCATTAAGAGAGGGAAGATGAATGAGGAAAGCCTCTGAGCTGAAAGAAAATCAACATGAATTTATTGCTAAGGGTTAGCAATCATACACAGAGAGTACATCCAACCCCAGCAACAGAAAATACATTATTGAAGGAATCAAAAGAACAGGAAACCACTTGCTAATAAAAATCACCATCTGCCTTCTGGAGTGGAGTCCTCGGGTCAGATGTTTTAGTGAAATCCAAGCATCCAGGAAAGCAAAAGCAACTTTACAAATCCAAATCTGGTGGTGGCAAAATCACAGGGCTGTGGAATGAGTTGGAAGGGACCTAAAAGCCCATCTTGTTCCATGAGCAGGGACACCCTCCACCATCCCAGCTTGCTCCTGGCCTTCCCCCAAAAGTTTTCATTTCACGAGATGAATTTCATGTATTATTTTATTTATTTTGCGTTTTGTTTTATTTATTTATTTTGCCTGATTTTGGGGGAAGGGTTGGGAGCAGAGCCATAGGAAACCTCCTGATCCAAGGACTGACCCAACCTGCAACTCATTAGAGAGGCCCCGCACAGCCAAACCCTCTCTGCTCGTCCCCATCTGCAGCAGCCAAAGCCTCGGTGACCTCAAACCCCCCCCTCACCTGGGATCCCAAACCCTGCCACGGCTGCTGATAAATCTTTACGTTTGAGACGGGGATCGATAATTCCAGGATGCAAATGGAGCATATGGAGACTGTGGCAGGCAGAACACAAAGGCAGAAGCCACAGGCCGTTTCCATGATCAGAAAGAGAAAGAGCTGCTAATTATGCAAAGGTCATTGACTGAGCGTGGTGCTACATTTAAATATTTCAGCGTGGCTGCGCCCGGATCCTCTCACAAGTGTTGTGTGCATGTGGGTAAACGCTCCTCTGGTTTGGGGAAGATAAGAAAAAGTGCAGATATCTCTGTTTTGTGCCATATGAGAACTTTGAAGCAGACCGAAGCTGAGTCCTGAGAGCTTTGTGGGGGTTTTGGGGTTTTTCTGGGGGGGCGAGGGGGTTTGTTTGTTGGTTGGTTTTGGGGTTTTTTTTGGGGTTGTTTTTTTGGGGGTTTTTGGGGTTTTTTTTTTGTTTGTTTGTTGTTTTGTTTTGTTTTTTGGGGTTTTTTTGGTAGTTTTTTTGTGGGAGGGTTGTTTGGGGTTGTTGGTTGGTTGGTTGGTT
>VWYE01013462.1:0-23280 GCA_013398995.1 Alaudala cheleensis
TTTGAAGGCAGAGCCCTAAATCAACGCCAGTGAAGTAAAAATTAAAATATAAAATTAAAAATAAAAGTAAAATAAGATTTTAAAGAAGATGAAGAAGAAGGAAAATGGTGATAATGCCTTCCCCAGGCAAGCGTTGTCCCCTCAGAGCAGTCCCAGCTCCTGTGTTTGATCCCATCGCGTCCTCCAGCTCCTGAAGCCACACCTGGATCACGAACTGACCTCAAATCCACTCCCAAATCCCACATCCAAAGCTTCCCTCGAACTCCGAGAAACACCCGGATCTCCGCTGTCACTCCCGGGAGCTGCTTGGGCTAAAAAAAAAGGGGATTTTTAGCGGTGCCAATTACCAGCGGAGCTGTTCAGAGAAATGTCAGGCGGTTTGTGGGTGACAAACACCTCCGAGAGCAGCACCCGCCTCTCCCCGGCCCCTCTCGGTGCATGTGCGGAGAAATTTTCCCCCTCATTACCTGGAACCGCCGCGTTCCTGCTCAGACATTTGCCCACGGCGAGCAATTATTTACTGCTCATTACCGAGGGCTCCTGTCACATTCGGGACTGAGCAGGAAACACGGAGCAGAGATCCCGGGCTGCTGGAAACACCAACAGCGCTCAAATGCCAGGGAAGAAAAAGCGCCTTCAGCTCCGACTCGATTGACGAACTCGCCGAGGAGTGGCGGCCGCTCCTGAAAGGATTTGTCACCATCAGAGTGATTTGAGGGGCTGTGACAGCGCTGAAACCTCTGAGTTCCACATTCCTGGGGAGAGAACTGCGCCGTTCTGCCGCGTGGAAAGGCACTCAGTAAAATTCCGATTTCGGGAGGGGTGCTGCGATTCTCACTGATCGTTTCTGGGTAATTCTCCCTGCTGTGGAAGGCGCTCAGAGCTCTCTGCAAACACCAGGCTCATCAAAGCCCTGCCCCAGAGTTTGCGGAGGTTACGGCAAAAGGTTTACACGAAAAAAAAAAAAAAAACACCAAAAAACCAAGAAAACCCCCCAAAAACCCCAAAAACCTACCAACAAAAAAGGAAAGAAAAAAGAGAAAAAAAAAAGAGGATGCTGCTCTTTAAAAAGTGCATTTCCCCCCGATTCTCCTTGAAGAACGACTCACACACGGGCCCTTTTTCCTGAACAGCTGAATTCTCCTTTAGGAAACACCCGGGACAGGCAGAGCCCGTTTTTTCCACGCTCGTTTTTGATCTGTCACAGATAAAACACGGAAATGAGGCAGCAGAGGCCGATGTTGGGGCACTGGGGGCAGCAGCCTCACCTCGGGCTGCCTGGAATTGAAATTTGGGGGTTGAATTCATCACCAGCCCAGGCGGGAGGTGCTGCCCGTGCCCTGCAGGGCTGGGAACGGCCCCTGACATGAATAAAAAATAAAAACAGGAGGAGGTGGCACCTGGGCAGGGCAGGATAAAAACCTTCCCCGAGCTCCTGACAGGCCGAGGGATGCTCTGGTGCTCCCCCAGAGGAATTTCCCAGCTCCCTCCGTCCTTCCCAACACTCCCAGGATTTATTTTTGTCATCTCTAACCAAGGAAATCACCTCGTTATCTCCATCGTTATTCCAAATAACGGAATGTTTGGAAGCACCGGGAATGCTCTGAGGGGTTTCAAGGAGAAGTTTGAAAGGGGGAAAGTTGAAGGGAATTATTTCACTCCCTCCTCAGCAGTGGGGAGCCTTTGACACTCCCCAAATGCCAGGGGACAGAAAACGCCCAGCACAAGGCACGGAGCTCCCGCTTTAACCCAGGAAAACCCTTTAAAGTTTCAAATCTCCTGCTTTAACCCAGGAAAAGGCCATTTCTGCACACGTTTGTCACTCTCGGTGTCCCCCCGGGGCTGCCACTGCTGCTCCAGGCTGGCATCTGGCAAGGCCGGGAGAAGCTGCCAAGGAAGATGCAATAAATCCATTTTTCTTCCAGCACAGGAAAAGCTCGGCCTTAAATGTCAAGTGCTGGGTGAGCAGCTGGGGGTGAGGGGGGACAAATGTCTGAAATTCAGAGTTGATCGAGCCCAAGGCTGCAGGAGAGAACAGGGCGAGGATTTCAGGGGCAGTTTCTTCTCCCTGCCCAAAATCCAGCTGGAAGCGCTGCCCTGCAGAGCCGGGTCCCTTCCAGCCCTGTCCCTTCCCTGCCCTTGAGTTTGTCCTCGCAGGTGGAGCCTGAGACAGGCCGAGCTTTGCAGAGCCCAGCCCGAGGCGATGCCGCTCCACAAACGCCAAGAAAATTAAAACTTTCTCCCTTCATTTTTTATTTTTTTCCCTCCTCCCCGATTGAAATTCCAGATCCACTGCGAGGAGCTCTCTGCTGCCGGGTGACCTTTGGGTGACATTTGCTTTGCTGGGAGCTCCAGGAGGGACCGGGGAGGGAGGGATCGGGAAAAAAAAAGACTGGGCTGCAGGGAGGGAACAAATCCCAGCGCTGAGCCCAAAATTCCACATTTTACCGATCGTTTTTTACCCCCACGAGCACAATTTCCCTCCGGGAGAGCCCCCTGGGGTCAGGGCACCTCCAAATAAAAGTGACAATGGGCCAAAAAAAAAAAGAGTCACCTCAGAGCCCGGCAGCTTTGTGCAGAAAATTTATTTCACCTCTGTTAGTTCTGCCTCCAAACTCTGAATGCCAATAAGGGATTCCTCCTGCTCAAAAAGCGCACGAGTGGAGGAGCAAACCCCAGCAGGAAACAACAGAGAGAGGAATAATCCACTTCCCAAACTTCTGTAAGTCATAAACGCGATGGTGTTTGGGTGAGTTCTGCAGGATCTTTGATTAAAATGTGCATAATTGGAGAATTAAACCCTTTCTAGCGGTTGGCTCTCGCAGTTTGGGGGTCTAAAACACTCCTGTAAATTGAATTATCTGCTTCAGAGACATCCGAGCCACCAGTGGCATCTCCTGCGTTCCCACCCCGGGAACATCCGACCTCCAGCGCCGGGAAATAATGAAAAATTCATGGCTCCAGATGTGCCGGCCCTGCCAGATGTTCATTTTACACTCCATTTACAGATCCCCGGCGCTCTGGGGCACACGGGGCTGAAGCGATGGGAGAACGGGAGGGGAGGGGAAATGCTGGGGAGGGAAATCTGCACCTTCCCGGGGTGAGAGGGGAGGGCAGGAGGGGACAGCGGGGACGTGTCCCTGTGGCAGCAGCTTGGATTCGGGCACTTCTTTAATTCCAAACTTTGATTTAAACACTTTTTTCTTTAATTCCAAGCCTTGATTCAGGCACTTCTTCCTTAAATTCTAAACTTTAATTCAGGCACTTTCTTTAAATCCAAACTTTAATTCAGGCACTTCTTCCTTTAATTCTAAACTTCAATTCAGGCATTTCTTCCTTTAATTCCAAGCTTTAATTCTCTCAGGACACTGCTGGGGTTTGTCAGGAAAATTCACCCACAAAGGAGGGGGAAAATTCACCCAGAGGAGACAGGGGAGCGCTGGAACTTTATTCCAATGCAGGGAGAGGCCTCGGGGCGTTTCCCCCGGGGTCTCCCCAGTTTTTGGAGGATTCAGCCTGGGAGAGAAAAGGAACAATGGGAAGGATCCCACTGATAGATGAGTGGAAAAGAAGAGATTTGCCTGGACACGAAATGCAGGGAATTTATTTACTCACTCCATCACTCAATGATTTATTAATCCCCAGAGGGGAAAAAAATTTTAAAAACACTGAAAACAGCCCAAAACAAACAGAAATAAAAGCGCCCAATTTCTCGTCTGAGATCAGAGGAGAAACAGGGACGGGGCAAATCCTGGGAGCACAAACAGATTGCGGTATTTATATATGGAAATGTTTCCTGCATCCATAAACTCACCATGCCCAGGCACTTTAATTAATCGCGGGGGTTGCCATGGAAACCTCCCGAACCCAATCACGGCTCTGCAGAGGGGAGAGCCGGGGAAATGGGGGCACCGCGGGGGTCTCGGGGCTGACCCCAAACAGCTCCAGAGACCCCAAACCCACCCGAGGGGCGGCACAGCAGCATCAGGGACCGGTGCCGAACACAGCCCGGCCGATTTCCCTGCCCAGAGGGGAGCTGGGGTCGGTGTAGGGTGCGAAAGAAAGAGAAAAGACTCCGATATTTCAGAAGGCAAAAAGGATAAAAGCTTTATTGTCTAATTTTTATTGCCTTTTTAAGGTGTTCAGGTGCAGACTTACCACGGTTGGTGAATGGGAACCCACCTCTGCAATGCCTGTGGTGAAACAGAGAAACAGAAAAACAACACCTGGAGGAGGATTGTACTGGGGAAGGAAAGAGGAAGGAAGGTTCTTCTCAAAACAATCTGGGCAAAGAACTCTCCTTCCCCAAAACAATCCCCTCCCGGTGTTGTTTTGTTGTTTAACCATTGGGATTAGAGAGGTGTGGGTTCCCATTCACCAGCCGTGGTAAGTCTGTATGGGAACACCTTAAAAAAGGTGGTAAAAATTAGAGAAAAAAGCTTTTATACCTTTTTGCCTTCTGAAATATCAGAGTATTTTCTCTTTCTTTCGTGACCTACAATGACAATATAATATGTATTTATATATAATTATGTATATTTATATATAATTATATATAATTATATACATATACATATACATATACATATACATACATATATATATAAATATATANCCACCAGGGCCGCCCTTCCCACTCAGGAACCAGAGTCACCCTGGGCTGCCCCGGCTCTGTGTGGAGGCTCCTGTGGGATAAAGGATCGATGCCACAGGAGCTGCTCCTCACCCCGAGCCCGAACCTCTGCCCTGCCCCAGACCAACCATCCTCATCCCAACCGGCCTCTGCCCCCGGCTCTGCCCCCTCCTGGTGCTGCAGGAGCGCAGGAAAGGCAGGGAGAGAGAAGGGATGACATTTCCTTCTCCGCGTTATCAGCCCAGATCTGAGCGCTGCTGCCCTTTTCCATCCGTCGCGAAAAGTCACCGCCGTGAGAAGGAGCCCGTCCTCCTCCTCCTCACACCCGCCCTGCCCTTATCTCCCTTCCTCCGGCACCTGGAGATGACAAAAGGGACTCAGCTCTGTCATCCCCCTGCCCAGGCTGTTCCCGCGCCCCCCTCCAGGCCCTGCCACTCAAATCGTGTCCTTTTCCTCCCGTTTCCTATTGAATTCCTCCTTCGGTGCCTCTGACACTCTGATATCTCCTCCCCTCTCTGCCCCCACCCTCCGAGGTCCGGCACTTCAGCTGGAAAGGTTTAAATGGCACTTCCAGAAGAGGAGCTTGATCTTTGGAGAGCAGAGAAAGAGCAGCTCCCTGCGAGAAGAACAAATGGTTCTGCGAGCAGCAGGACAGAGCAGCTCCACCCCGAGCAGCAGCTCCGTGTGTGAATGAGCAGAGCCGGGACCTGCCCGAGCTTCTCCTCCCGGCACAGCCCCGGCAGCTCTGCCCCCGCTCCCCGAGGGATGCCCGGAGTTCAGCTCCTCACAGCCGGCACCTCCAGCCTGCCGGGCAAAGGGATGTTTGCTCAAAGTCACCGATTCCGAGCAAATTCTGCTCACCAGGAGCCGTCAATCACAAATTCCTGCTGGGTTTCCTGCACCCCTCTCCTCCTCCCCGGGCTGGGATTAACTCACTTCAAAGCATTTCGCTCTTTAGGAAAGGTTTTCACTTCGTTTTCCGCTCTCTGCTGGTTTTTTTTCCTGTGCCCATCCAATTTGCTGGGTTGACAACAGACAACTGCTGTATTAAATAAATTAAATTAAGTTAAATAAATTCCCGGGTTTTTTTGCAATTCGGGCTCAGGGCTGTGCTTTCCCCAGGCTGATGTTCTCCCAACCTGAGGGGATCCTTTCGCTTTGTGCAAAACCCCCCTCAAATGAGAGCCTGGAACGACAGAAACCCCAAACCCCCCCAGTTAAACCATGAACAACCCGGTTTTTTAGGGAGAAATTGGCCAAGCAGCTCCTGAGCGGGCTCTGCTAAACCGAGCCTGGCTTTGGAACACATCCAGAATTTCCTTCAGTCTCTCGAGGCTCCATCTTTTAAAAAGTTGGGGTTTTTTTGTTGTGTTTGCTTTGCTCCTCAGCCCTGCTCTGACAGAGAGCCGGTGAGTGGATGTGATTCCTGCCTTGGCGGGGTTTGTGGAGGCTCAGACTGGCAGGAACGAATCCCTGGCAGAGCAGCAGCCTCGGGGGGCCGGGATTAGCAAGGCTGGTTTAGCAGCGAGCTCTGCTCAAGCACATCAGACATGACTGGACATCTCCAAGGGCTGCTGAGGAATTCCAAAAAACATCCCCGTGCAAAGCACAGACAGGGAAAAAATCACTCTGCTCTCCCCATCCCAGTCTGACCAGTGAAAGGCACAGCAAAGCTGCGGTGGGTGGGGCTGGTTCTGCAAATCCCGGGTTTACAATTGAAATTAAATGAGGTTTCTCCCGATCTCCGCTTGGTGCCTGCACTGGAATCACCGCTGGGGAGGTGCAGGATGTTTCCCTGCACATTTTATCTCCATTTCCACCTGTAAATGAGACCCCGGGTTAAAACAGGCCCAAAAGTGGCAAATCAGGCACTTCCCTCTGCAGTTCTCGTTATTCCAGGGCGTTCCCTAGCAGCGGAGCAGAAACAAACCCCACCAACCCCAGGGCGTGTGTTCTGTGCTGAGAGCAGCGATCACACATCAAAATTCTAAGCAGATAAAAAACAGCCAAGCCCAGCTCACACACTGAGCAAGTTCCACCTCTGCGTGGATTTAAGGAAGGAAAAGAAAAATTGACCTTGCTGCAAGGCATGAATCGACCTCTAATGGATTAGGATTTTTTTTTTTTCCCTCTGCAAGCAGCTCTTAATTAAGAAGTGCACAAAATCACTTTGCGAAGTGGCCGGGAGTGGGAGCCGCTGCTGGGAGCTGTGCGATGGAAGCTCTGCTGAGCACCCTGAGCCATCCCGGCTGCCCTCAGCCACAGCTCCTGCGGCCCCGGGGGGCTCTGGGGACAAACCCGGGGCACAAACCCCTCCTGAGAGCCCTGCCCGGCCCTCCCCGTGCTGCTGCCGGGGCCGGGCACACCTGGGATGGGGCAGGTGAGGGGTGCAGGGCACACCTGGGTACACCTGGGCAAACCTGGGCACACCTGGGCACACCTGGGCACACCTGAGATAGGGCAGGTGAGTGGTCCAGGGCCCTCTGAGGGTGTGGGATGAGAGCTGGGATGTGCCACTCCAGGCCACACAAAGAATCATCATTTTATCCTAAAAAAAACCTTTAAAAATGCAGGAAGCAGAGAGGGGGAGGAGGGAAGAGGAGCTGGTGAATGAAGGTGGCCAGAGCAGATTCCGGAGCTGCTCCTCACCTGCCTCCCATCCGCAGCCAGGTGAGTGCAGGGACAGATGTGGGGCGCTGCCAGGACAATGAATCAATGCACACTTGAATTACACGGCCCGCGGAAATCGATGGCAGCACGAGGTGTAACAGCAGCACATAAAAACCCTGCGGGCAGTAAATAAAGCAGAGCCACGCTCAGGGACTCGCCTCGTGATTTACCTGAGCAGGGCTCAGGTGCTTTGTTCAGTGCTGAGCACCCAAAAATCAGAGCCCACGATGCAGCTGCACATTTCCCCTTAAAATCCAAATATCCTCACATTTACAGCAATTTCCTTTCAACACCTCCGAGTTCCTGAGTGCAGCACTGACCCCTCATTCCGCTAATCCAGGATAACAGCTCACCTGAACCCCCTGAGCCCCCCCAGGTGTCCTCCCCAGGAGCCAAATTTGGGGTTTTTTTATCCATCCTGGGCTGGTGCCTCCTGATTTAAACCGTGCTCAGCTCTTCCAAATTCGTCATTTAATTCCACCTGCCCTGCAGAAACAGCAGGCTCTTTTGTAAACTCGATTTGAAAGATCATTAAAACGTACAAAAGACTTTATCTGCTGGGGGAAAAATAAAAATTAAAAAAAAACAGAAAAAAATCGCTGTGTACAGAGAGGAGGGGGGAGAGGAGATCTCAGCCGAGGAGATGACAGCGCTTTCTACCTGAACCCTTCAGCTGGAGTTGCTAAGTAACCGTGACACACCGCTGGGCTTTGTCTGGCTCCTGATTCACCCTCGGAGCGCCCACCCTGCCCCGCAGCGTGTGAAACACCCCAGCGTTCACCTGCCCGGCGTTCACCTGCCCAGCGTTCACCTGCCCAGCGTTCACCTGCTCCGGGAGGCGGACGCCACAAAACCCAGCACAGAAACCCCTCAAACAAAGCCCCGAGCCCATCTATAATTCATGGATTCAGTTTTATCGGCGCGTTCAGACAGAAGGCAGCTCCAGCTCCTCGGAAGGAGATGATGCATGAGGTGGTTTCTCCCGCTGATATCGGCGCCTCCCGCGCCGCTAAATCCATCTCCGAAGGACGCACAGTTAATTACGGGTCCTGTGCGGCGGCGTTTGGAAAGAGGCGGTGAAGGAAAAGCCCCCGGGGTCTCTGCAGTGCCCTCAGAACCCCCATTCCCAGGGCTGGGANTGCTTCCTCATCTCCATCGCATTTCCATCAGAAATCCACAAAAACCCAGGGAAAAGACCCTCCCTCCTCACGCCGAGGTTCCCAGGTGCTTCACCTCCTGCCTCACTCCTGTTTTACCCCTGTTTTATCTCAGAAATACAGAATTCACGGCGTTAAATCCTCAGCACCGACGCCGCAAATCCTCCGGGCTCGGGCGTGTCCTGAGCTCTCCCGGGGCCGTGCAGGAGCTCAGGAAAGGAAAGAATTCATTTCCAGCGGCTGCAGGTGAGAGGACAAGGTGCCTTCAGCTCAGCAGAGCCGCGGCTGCAGCCGGTCCTCGCCTGCCTCGGTGTTAAATTAATTAATCGGAGGATAATTAAACATCCCGGACGCGCTTGTGTTGGATAAGTGGGACAGGCCTGGGGCTCCTCCACGTGAGCTCCTCCTGATGAAGCATTTTCTGCCGCAGCACCGAAATAAACCCGGGGTCTCTTGGTGATTCCGTGCAGATCCAGCAATTAATTCCTCTTCCCCGAGATTTTGTTCCAGAAGTTCCATGAAGGGAAAAAAAGAAAAAAAAAGAAAGGAAAATAAAAAACCCCTTTAATTTAAATCTCTGTGTGATAACTGATAACGATTTTATTTCACTCCCACTGGGGCAGGGTGGGGAGTGTATTTTAGGCCAGACCCAGAGTGGTTTATCTAAAGACCTTCAGAGCTGAAGTGAGGGCAGGAATTGACGAGCTGGGGCTGTAAATGTGGGATTTGTGTGGCTCGGGGTGACCTTGGGCTCAGATCCGGGTGTGAGGAGGGCTCAGTGTCCCCTCAGCCCCGGGCTGGGCCCTGCACGGAGCTCGGGGCTTTGCTCTGCTCCCTCTTCACTTGTGAGTTTTTAAAACTCCCTCTGCCCCTTCAGGAAGGCTCAGGAGCCAGGATCCTGCCGGAGGGGATGTGGCTGCAGAAAACAGATGGGAAATGGGGAAATGATTGAATTCTTGCCCTCAGGAATCAGGGCAGGAGGGGCCTGAGGTGCTGCTGGCCCTGGACAGGCTCCCGGGGCATTGGGGGACCCGTTTGTGTCCCCAGATTTCCAATCACCTCAACTCAGAGGATTCATTAGAGAGGTTTTCCCTCTGGTTGCTGGTTCGGGATGCCCGGCTCCAAGGAAAACCCCCCCGGACAGCCCCTGGGGGATGATGGGATCTTTCTGCCCCGATTTTGTTCCCCGTTCAGCCGAGCTGGGACAGGCACAGAGCCGAGGATGTGAATCTTCCCCAAGATCCAAAATCCCGGGAGATCCGGGCTGTGCCCACCCGAGGCTCAGCGTTTCCCTGGGCTCTGCTGAGGGTGTCCCGACCCCCAGAGGGAGGTGAGGGATGGGATTCCATCAGCTCGGGGGCTCCAAACTGAGGATTTGCCTTTGGAAATCGGCCCGGGGGCATCCCAGGCTCTGCAGGAGCAGCTCGGGCGCTCCCAGGGCTCACACGGGGGGATCACAAACCCCAGCACATCTCACAGCCTCGTTCCGCCTCCTCATCAGCTCATTAAAACTCCTGATTATTAATTATTTATGCCATTATTACCCGTTGTTATTTCAGGGGGTACTCAGGCTTTAACAACAGATCAAGGAGAATTTTACGCTCACAGCTCTGGGAGGTTTTTTTTTTTTAGTTTGTCTTCAGCAAAATAATTGGGGAAAAACAAACAAAAAAAATTCTGACACCAAATCAACAAAGAAGGGAGAGTTTCAGAACGACGGGGAAAACACAGAAACCCCCTTCTTTCGGTCCTCGTGTCATTAATTCTGAGCAGGAACTCAGGGAGTGACAAAACGAGCGATCAGAGGTTTGGTTTTGCCCGTGCCAGGGCTCAGGGAGCGGCGCCTCTGCCCAGCCCCGGGGAAAACACGGATCATTTCCTGCTCAGCAGCTCCCCAGAGCCCTGCCCTGCCCCTGTCAGCACAGCGGGCCGGGATCCGCACCCCCAGGAGCACCAAAATCACCCCCAGGAGCACCAGAATCACCCCCAGGAGCACCAAAATCATCCCCAGGAGCACCAAAATCACCCCCAGGCCCTGCGGGGGGACAGCAGCGACAGGAGGAACGGCACAGGGCAGGATTTCCACGGGCAAAGGCACAGAATTCCAGCTGCCAGGATCTTCCTTGGGGCTCCAGGAGCACAAAAATCTCACCCAGGGAGCTCAGGGGGCTTCTCCCTGTCCCCCCAGAGCCCCAAGGAATGGATTTCCCATCCCAGCCCAGGAATCCATCGCTGCAGCTCCTCACTTCGCTCCTTCGAGCTCCTTCCCTTCCCATTTCCAGCCGGGGAACCCAGAAAATCCCCGCCGGGGTGTTGGGGGATGCCTCGGGTGATGAAATGGGAATTCCGAGCCGGTTCCGATCGGGGCAGTGAGGAATCCTGGATTCGGGAACATCCCCGGGGCTGCTCCAGCGCTTCCAAGGGAGGAGCGGCTGGAAAAGCCCTGGAGAAGCCCTGGAAAAGCCCTGAAAAGCCCTGGAAAAGCCCTGAAAAAGCCCCGGAAAAGCCCTGAAAAGCCCTGAAAAGCCCTGCCCGAGGCTGCTTTGGGCTCGGCGGGGCTCTGGAGGGGGGTTCCGGGCTCTCCAGCCCGGCTGGGGCTGTGTTTGTGTTGATCCATCAGCTCCCAGCGCAAAGCCCGATGGACAATTCCCTCACCATTCCTGCCTTTGTTTCCTGCCTTTCCCCCTTTTCCCCCCTTTCCCCCGTTAATCCCGGGAGTCCCGGGCTGTGCAGAGCCCGAGCCCCGCTCGCTGCAGCCCCGCTGGGAGATCCCGGAGCTGCAGCTGCCAAAAAAACGCTCAGCAAAGCCCGGGGAGCCGCTCCTGGTGATTTTTGGGAGGAATTCTGTTCAGGTGTTCCGCTTCCCCCTGCAAACACCTGTGGCAACGATGCCGGTAATTTATTTCGGGGTTTTTTTTTTAGCTCTCTTCAGTCTAATCTGTTTTCTTGTCGAATTTGCACAGAAACAGCACAAGAATCTGCTCACACAATCGAGCAGGAAATTCCAATTATTTCTGACACGGCGAGGGAGCAGCGAACGGAGAAATACCTGGAGGTGGGAGAGGGTTGGGATGTGCGGAGCGGCTGCCACGGAGGCGCTTTTTGAGTTACACAACCTCACCTCACCCCCTGCACACCCCCCTGCCACAAAAACCGGGTTTTGTGCAGCCTGTCTTGATCTTTTCCTCTCCATCCCTCCAGTGCTGGGAACAAGGCAGAGGAGAGGCCGAATCTGGGGGGTTTTTTGCAGCACAATTCGAAGTTCTGGGCGTTTTTTCCACGCCATGAATGAAGTGGGAGATCTGGGGTTTGAGCAGCGGTAATTGAATGTGACTTTTCCTTCCCGCGGTTGGGTTTTTATTGGGTCATTTTGTTTTGAAAGTCAAACTTTGCAGTTAATTAACCTTCAAAAAAACACAACCTTCTAACAAATTATTACAGATAACCCCTCGCTCTGTTTTCCGCGGCGCCTGGCAGTCAAGATTGAAGCGAAAAATAACGACTTGGGAATCAAAACACCAACTGTTGGTGCGAGATGAGGAGGTGCCCAGACTGCTCCGGGGCCGCCCGCAGCGGCTGCAGCTCCTCGCGTGTTTTTGGGCTTTGCCTTCTGTGCAGGAGGCTGCAAACAGAGCGAGAAGCTTCCAGCAGCTCCCGGCTGGGTCCGTCCGGGCAGGGATCGGTGCTGGCAGCGTCGGAATCCAGGGGGGCACGAACACAGCAGGAATGGGACACCCTGAGCTGGATAAATTAACCAAAATTATCAAAATGAGGCTTGGTCTCGCTTCCTGCGAGCTCCAGCAGAACAAACACGAAGCGTTCTCGTGTCCCTGCTCAAATCATGTTGATTTTTATCCCAGTTATAGTAACAAATGGACACCACTGCGAGGAGGAGAGCGGCTGGGAGCTGCTGAAGGGACAGAGGTGGGATTTGGGCCGCAGGACCCAGGGGAGGGACAGGAGCTGCTGAAGTGCCAGAGGTGAAATTCGGCCCGCAGGGATTTGATCTGCCCCGTTCCGGGTGCTCAGAGCACTCAGAACCCTCCCACAAAGGGATGCAGAACAATAAACCCGAACAATGGGATCCCACTGCCTCGGAGATTCCCCAGTTCTGTCCCCAAAGCCCTCGGGGCTGGCACGGACCGGGCTGTTCCCAGGGGCTCTGCAGAGGCAGCGCCAAAATGTGGAATTTCAGCCTGGAATTGTGCTCAGGGCTGGAGTTCTGTGTCCTGTCCGGAGCAGAGGGACAGACAGGAGGATCTGAGGTTTCTGTGTCTGTCTGTCCGAACCAGAGGGGCAGCCAGGGGGGTTCCTAGAGGTTCCCAACTCAGTATTTGAGGATTCTTTTTCCATCTGTCCACAGCAGAGGGGTAGCCAGGGGGATTTTGAGGTTCCCAGCTCAGGATTTGAGGTTTCTGTGTCCGTCTGTCCGCAGCCAGGCTGTCCCAGCCTCCCCCCAGAGCAGCAGCGCTCACAGGGACTGGCAAACCCAGCAGGTTTAATTTCCCTTCCATTTATTTCTTCGCCTGGCTCTCATCAAACGCCCGTCACCGCGGCAACCGGGCTGTGCTTTACAGCTCTGGGAGCTGGGAACGGCACCAGGACACGGCCGGGGACAGGAACACCCCGGGCAAGGGCTGGGAACGGCACCGGGACACGGCTGGGGACAGGAACATCCCGGGCAAGGGCTGGGAACGGCACCGGGACACGGCCCGGGACAGGAACATCCCGGGCAAGGGCTGGGAACGGCACCGGGACACGGCCGGGGACAGGAACATCCCGGGCAAGGGCTCTCCAGGGAGGAGGAACTCCAAAGGAGGAGCAGGAACGGGGAGGCAGAGCACGGCCCGGGAGAGTCTGAGGCATTTAGTGCCTCTCTCCCCCTCGAAGGTGTCCGTGATTTGTATTTCTGAGTGTTGGAAACCATCTGCAGGTAATTAGGAATGAGCTCCTGGAGAACCGCCAGGCTCCAGCAGGTGTGAGGGCACGGAGACATCCCGGGGAGGACGGAGAACGTCACAGGGAGGATGGAGAATGTCACAGCTGTAAGGAAAATGAACCCGCAAACGGCAGAGGTTTGTGTCCAAAAAGGAGACAGAGGAGTGATGGGACTTGATTCCAATAAAAGGAGAGGCCATGGGGTGTTTCCTCTGGGGTCTCTCCAGTTTTTGGAGGATGCAGCCTCCTCTTTATCCCAATTTCCCTCTCTCTTTCCCCATTGGCTGAGGTTCTTGAGAGGCCCAGACTTCCCAGGATGCCCAATACCTAAAGATTCCCCTTTAACCTCTAACCCTCCTTTTCATTTTTAACTTTTATGGAATTTATGGGTTTTCCCCATTGTTTTTTCCATCTTCCAATATCCAATTTCATTGATCAGCAGACCCGGGGTTTGTCTGTAAAGACAATTCTCTTCCATTTACCAATCATTGGGATCCTTCCCATTGTTCCTTTTACCTCCCATTGCTGGTTTTATCTCCCAGCAGACCCGGGGCGTGTTTGCAAAGACAAATCTCTCATTCTTCTCCCAGTGATCGCTGCTGGAGGAGGAAGAGGAGGAGAATTCATCCCCAACGCTGTTTTTAGAGTGTTTTTAGACCCTTATTCCAGATTTGTGGAGCATCAACAGCTCCTTTTTTTTTTTTTTTAATCTTTTTACAGAATTTTAACAAAACCCCCCAATCAACTCCACCGTTACAAAATAAAGATAAAATTCGGGACATTTGCAGGAGGCCTCTCACTCAAGATCATCTCTGCCATCTCCCTCATGTGTATTAATAAAAAATAAGAATATAAATGCGGAGGATTGGCGAGCTTGAAGGGACACCTGCTGACAGAGGGTGACATTACAGCGCCGGGAAGCTCCGGGGATGCCACAGGGATCTGGGACCGGGGGAATTCGGGATCCTGCCCGGCAGGAATCAGCAGGAGCTGAGGGTGGGAAAAGAGATCTGCACCCTCCGAGGCTGAAATCGGAGTGAGGGAGATCCTTGGGGGGAAAAAAGGGAAATAATGGGGTGTCCAACAGCACCGGGGGGGTTTGGAGAGATCCCCACAGTGAATTTTTGAGAGTGGGTTCCACGAGGGGAAGGACAGGTCTTTTGTCATGGAGATTCCTTCCCACTCCTTTTCCCTCCTAAACACAAATCTCCCCGAGCCCTTCTGCTTCAAGCTGCTCCCTGTAATTAAAAGAACCGATCAAACCCCTTCGTTAACGGGATCTGTACATATCAGAGTTCATTAAAACGTAATTCCCACAGAAGGAGGCGTTTTCATCTCTCCACACTCGGAAAAAAGGGGGAGGAAAATGAGATTCATCCTCCCTGCCCTCCCCTCCCACCCCTGCACGGATCCACCGGCCTCGTGTGTTAATTACAACCTCCTTGGCTAAATGAGAAAATGACACATTAGCGAGCAGTTAACCAGTTATTAACTCAATTACACTTCAGAGGCCTGGGGGAAGCTGCGTTCCCAGGCACGGGGGCCACTCTGGGTTATGATTTTCCGTGTTCTCCAGCCCACGGAGGAGTCGTTGGGAGGATTTAAATCACATCAAAAATCTCTTAGGGATGGGAAGTTGCACAGAGCAACACCCCAAAAGCTTTTTGCGGGGAGTGACTGGGGGGCTCCACCATCCTCTGTGTTCTAAAAGTGAATTTGGTGACCAGAGGAACCCGATCTCGATTAACCCAGCTGTTAATTACCAGGGGTAAGGCCACCTCTATTCCCTTCTCCCACACCCAAACACCAAATCCAGGTGTGAACCTGGGGAGAATCCCTGTCCCTGCAGCCCTGAGCCGCGCCCGGGGGTTCTGGAGCCTTTCCCAGTTTGGGAACTTCTGGATTCATCCTCCCCCTGCTGCTCTGAACCAGATAAAACTCACCGGGAATTTAAAAAATAAATCTGCCTCCCACTGTGTGTGTGTGAATGTGAGGGGATGGGAAGAAATAAATAAAGCAGCCCTCGAGTTTCCCTCTGAACTGCAGAGAAAACGCTTCTTGAGAGTCACCCGAGTGGTTTGAAGAGCTCGTTTCGCTTGTTCCATGCAAATATCAAGATTAACAGAGAGATTAATTATGTCCCATTTTTCTTCTGACAAAGGGTGCAGGCGGATTTAGAATAACAAAAATAAACCCTCCGGATTAATATTCATAACACAATGTGAGCTACAAAAGCAGCTCGTTTTTTATGTAGAAAAGAGGGGGGGAAGAAAACAAACCATCAGGAGCGCTCCAGAAGCATAAATGCATATTAACGATGGAAGTCCCGCGGGATGCTCTTCCCCAGCCCGCCCGGGGGGCTCAGGAGGGTGTGAACGTGTCACGGGCTCAGGGAAGAAAAGCCGGTTCAAAGAGCCGGGATGGGGATTTCATGTGGGTCACGTCAAAACCCCGCTCCTGGAGGCGTTTCCTGCTCCTCCCCGAAGCTTTTTGGTTCAGGTTTTGCTCCGAGGTTGTGTCAGCTCCCAGCCGGGGAGGAGAATCCCGCTGGGCAGGAAAGGCGGTGTCACATCCCTGTCCTCCCGCCCCGGTGACAAACAGAGGTGTCAAACACGGAATGAAAAGGATTTGGTGCTGCCTGAGGGACAAACCCATCTCCCAGCCCATCCCAGGAGAAATTCCGGATCGTTTTGAGCTCCTCACTTGGCCCAAGCCGAGGGCTGGGTGTGAAATGCACAACCCAAACACATTTCCGTGCTCGGAGCTGCTCTTCCCTGGCTGTACTGCCAGGTCTGGGAGCTCTCTGACAAACCTGCAATGATTTCACTCAGCATTTCCAGCTCCCCATCCATTTCTGAGTTTTGCCAAGGAAATTCTGAGAAGACGTTTATTCAGCCAGGCTTTTTTGTTTCACCCTTCAGTGGCAATGAGAAGAATCAAGGAGAACTCAGCCCTCCAGTGACATCCTGACTTTTTTTTTGGAGCACTCCAAGGTAACAGCCCATTTCATACATTGGATGCAACAGAGACAGCACTTAATACATATAATTACGCAGTTTGCAAATGTGACAGCTCTGATGTTGCTGCAATACAAGTCTGTGCCGTTAAATTAGAATTATAATGACAGTAATTACACTAATTAGCCTTTTTTTTTCTCCCCACAGTTTGTTACCAGCAAAGTTTTGCATATTTACGTGAGTAACAGCTACTTCTGCTTTCTCCTGAAAATCCAGCAGAACCGACTGACAGGGAAGTTTTGTTTATCCCGTTTATCCCTGTTTGTGCAGGAGCAGCACCCACAGATGAGAAGGCAGAAGGGTGAGGCTTAAAATCCCCGGGTTTCCCATCAGTTATTTGTGTCCACAGGGTGATGCTCCAAAGTTTGGGCAGGCACAGGGTGAAATATTCAGTGTCAGGTTCAGGCAGCAGCAGAGTTTGGGAGCAGATTTCCCTGGGAAGGAAAAAGGGGTTTGGAGCTGGAGCTGCCCGGCAGAACGTTCCCAAATCCCACACGGAGAGCACGAGGCCCTGCTGGCTCTGCACACACACAAATCCCAGCTCCAGCTGCAGCTCAGCGATCCCAGAGCAGCTGGAAACCGAGCACAGGGACAGCTCTGCGCTGCCTCCAGCCTGGGAATCCAGGGAATGGGTAACCGGGAGTAAAGCAGGGCTGAGCTGTTCCCCAGGGACAGCAGCAGGGTCAGCAGGACAGGAACAGGGTCAGCTGGACAGGAAAAGGGTCACCAGGACAGGAACAGGGTCAGCAGGACAGGAACAGGGTCACCTGGACAGGAACAGGGTCAGCAGGACAGGAACAGGGTCACCAGGACAGGAACAGAGTGACCAGGACAGGAATAGGGTCACCTGGACAGGAACAGGGTCAGCAGGACAGGAATAGGGTGACCAGGACAGGAATAGGGTGACCAGGACAGGAGCAGGGTGACCTGGACAGGAATAGGGTGACCAGGACAGGAGCAGGGTGACCTGGACAGGAATAGGGTGACCAGGACAGGAATAGGGTGGCCAGGACAGGAATAGGGTCACCAGGACAGGAATAGGGTGACCAGGACACCACTAGGGTGACCAAGACAGCACCAGGGGTGACCAGGACAACACCAAGGTCACCAGAACAGCACCAGTGTCACCAGGACACCACCAGGGTGACCAGGACAACACCAAAGTCACCAATCCAATCATCAGGGCCACCAATCCAGCGCTAGGGGTGACCAGGACAGCACCAGGGTCNAGGACAGGAATAGGGTGGCCAGGACAGGAATAGGGTCACCAGGACAGGAATAGGGTGACCAGGACACCACTAGGGTGACCAAGACAGCACCAGGGGTGACCAGGACAACACCAAGGTCACCAGAACAGCACCAGTGTCACCAGGACACCACCAGGGTGACCAGGACAACACCAAAGTCACCAATCCAATCATCAGGGCCACCAATCCAGCACTAGGGGTGACCAGGACAGCACCAGGGTCACCAAGACAGGACCAAGGGGACCAGTCCTGCCCCAGGGTCACCAGGACACCACCAGGGTGACCAGGACACCACCAGGGTGACCAGTCCCAGCACCTCCCCTGGCCTGGTGCTGAGCACACCAAAGCCATCGCTGTCCCCTGTCCCGGCTGCAGAGCTCCCACTGACCCGGGAGTGACAAAGCATCCTCTGAAAGGCCGGGGAAAGGAATGGATGGGGAGTTAATTGAACTCTGAGTGGTGAAGGTTTGGCTCTGGTTGTCCCTGTGAAAAGCGCTCAGATGGGGTCGGAGTGGCACTGCCAGCCCCTGGACTGGGATAACTGGGAATCCACNCACCAAGACAGGACCAAGGTGACCAGTCCTGCCCCAGGGTGACCAGGACAGCACCAGGGTGACCAGTCCCAGCACCTCCCCTGGCCTGGTGCTGAGCACACCAAAGCCGTTGCTGTCCCCTGTCCCGGCTGCAGAGCTCCCACTGACCCGGGAGTGACAAAGCATCCTCTGAAAGGCCGGGGAAAGGAATGGATGGGGAGTTAATTGAACTCTGAGTGGTGAAGGTTTGGCTCTGGTTGTCCCTGTGAAAAGCGCTCAGATGGGGTCGGAGTGGCACTGCCAGCCCCTGGACTGGGATAACTGGGAATCCACCAGTTTTACTCCCCAAGGAAACAAGGAAATCCCCACAAACAGCTCCAGGGATGGGAACGTTCCCTTTTCATGCAGCTCCCTCGAGGGACTGAACAAATCACAGCTCGGGAATCTCAGAAAGAGTCTGGAAATGAGAACAAACAGAGGAACAGGGGCTTGTTTGGGTTTTCAAGTGAAACAGCAAAGAAACGAGGCTGCAAATTTCCACCTGTTCCAGAAGGATCACAAATAAGAGAGAGAGGGGAAAAAAAAAAGTTTGCACCAAATAATGTGCTTACCCTTGAAACTGTGGGGAAAAATCAGAAAAAGGCAGGAGCTGAGGTCTGGCTCATATTTTATACAACAGCCCTGATGATCCCAAGGCACAGCACAGCCCGGAACGTTCCAGCCCAGCCCCTGAATGTCACACAGGCCCCACGAACAGCTGCTCTGCCTTTTTGATAACTCCATTACTCGAGTTCAGAGGAGGTTTATGGACTCGAAAGCCTCAGATATGGTCATGAATGTTTGATGCCCCCGCACGCGGCGTTGTGGCTGTGACTCCGCTCCCCGTCGGAACGGTGACATTCCGACAGCCTCCGGTCATTACCGGCCGCGGGGAGCAGCAGGAGCCGGCAAATGATGGACTTCCCACTCTGCTGGATGATTCCTTTCGCTCTGAAACCGGCTCGGGGTGGGGTTTTCTTTTTTTTCAGAGATAAAAGCGAGCGTGGTGTTTGAAACTGCAAAAGGAGCGGGAGCTCGCCGTGTTTGTGCAGTGCCTGTGAGTGTGAGGGACCCTCAGATCTTGTACAGTCCATTTAGAGTGACTGCAGAGAGGGGGGAAAGGGCCAGAAATGCTCGGAGTTGTTTGAACACCGTGAGAAATCTGCGGTTCTTTGGTGCCCCTGCAGGGAGCAGTGACCATTTCACCGCCTCGAGCAGCCCGCGGTTCATTCTCTGCCCTCGCTGCCCTGGAGGGGAGCAGCTCGAAATGTCCAGCGAGGATTTAACGCAGGGAGAGCGAATTTAACGAAGGATTCAACACAGCAACCTCACCCTGAAACCGAATTTAAATCCTGCTTGGAAGAGGATTCACCTTCCCCCCAGAGCTGCTCCCCTCAGCCCCGGCAGGGCCCAGCCCCAGAGTGGTTTTATCAAGCCCCAGAGTGGTTTTATGAAACCCCAGAGTGGTTTTTATCAAGCCCCAAAATGGTTTTTATCAAGCCCCAGGATGGTTTTTATGAAGCCCCATCATGGTTTTTATCAAGCCCCAGAGTGGTTTTTATCAAGCCCTATCATGGTTTTTATCAAGCCCAAAATGGTTTTTATCAAGCCCCAGAGTAGTTTTTATCAAGCCCCATCATGGTTTTTATCAAGCCAAGGCTTTCCTAGGCTCCACCCCGGGGTGGGTTTTTATTAAGCCAAGCTTTACCAGGCCCCACCCCGGGATTTTTTTGGTTTTATTGCAGCGTTTCATTCTCTGTGGTTATTTCGCAGGGCCCTGGCTCTCCCCTCGGCTCATCCCCGCCTCAGCAGGAGGATTCCTCATCCCCAGGAATGAATTTAGATTTAGGATTTAGAATAACAAAAATAAACCCTCCTGCAGGAGGCTGCTCCCGCTGCGATCCCAAAATCACCTCCCGCTGTACGGCCCGAGGGCAACTCCAGCAATTTGTGCTGGAATCCTTTTATTTAGTCTTTATTCTGGGGGATGAGAAGTGACCGCAGCTCCTGTCCCCGCAGCTCAGCAGCCCCGATTCCAGGCCGCACATTAACTGGGAATTGTTACAAACCCTCTGAGGTGCAGAAAGCACCGCTTTGCATTTTTATCTTTATTCAAGCGTCTGTTGGTCATGGGTCTTAATCTCGGCTGGTGCCGGGGAGTTTAATCAGATTAAAGCGAACGAAAATAGGATTATCCGAGTGCTCAGGGTGGCGTCCAGCCTCGCAGATGGGCACGAGCAGCTAAAACAGGCCCGGAAAACAAACGCCAAAAACAAAAACAAATAAAGCAGAAAAAGAAAAAAAAAAAAGCCAAACCAAACACCAAAACCAAACAAAGCACTAAAAACAAACAAAGCACCAAAGCCAAACCAAACCAACCACGGGGGAAAGTGCAGTCCTGGCTCCTCCAATTAATGCAATTGTTCCCTCTCGCCCCTAATTGTGCATTCCCCGAGCTGATCCTCCCACAAGGGCCGTTTTATTTATCCTTTTAACAGCGGTAATTGTGTATTTTTTTATTCCCCGCAGGAATTAAGTGCGTTTCACGTCTCTCTCTCAGCTCCTGCTGTTTCCAGCTGTTCTGCTCTGCCCGTTCCATGCGGGAATTGTGCCGCACTCACTCCGGGATCCTCTCACCGCGGCAGTTTCACAGTTTAAGGGTTAAAGGAACGCGGTGTCCGCGGTAAATAAAAGCAGTTTAGCCCCTCGCTGGGGCCGATCCCATTTCCTCAAAGGGAGCCCCATAAACGGCGTTTTCCGGGCGCTGTGGGAGCCTTTTCTCACCGCCGCAATGCAAATGGCCCGAGCTCCTCCGAGATGAAAGCCCCGGGGATGGATTATCCCTGATGGATCCCCCCAAACGCGCTCTGGGCACTCTGGGGGTGAGCGCGGCAGAATTTACTCCGAGACAAGCGAAGGATGAAGGAATAAACCCCGAATTTGGACGGGATTGTGTCAGCATAAACACACTTTATAATTAGATCGCGGAGCTGGGGAGGGAGGAAAGCGGAGTAAATCACTTTTATTCCAACCTCACTGCAGCCACCGAGGAGTTGAGAGCAGCAAAAGGCTTTTCTCCAAAAATATCCTCCCCCTTAGCACCGTTATTATGGCAGTAAAATGGGAATGCAGAGCGGGCCTGAGATACCAATTAAACTGCGCTTGTCAGAGATGTTATTGTCTAAATCAAATAAATGTAACGGGGCAAAAAGCAAAATGAGTAATGAAAGAGGAGAAAGCAAAAATGAGTAATGAGAGAGGAGAAACCAAAAATGAGTAACGAAAGGGGAGAAACCAAAAATGAGTAATGAAAGAGGAGAAAGCAAAAATGAGTAATGAGAGAGGAGAAAGCAGCGGCAGATCTCAGTGCTCTGCTCAGTGTCCGGTGACCCTGGAGGTGCCAGGGGGGATTATCGCGATTATCGCCACACAAAGCAGTGAAACCATTGCTCTGCCAGGAGAATTCGCAGTTTGGAGAGAGGCCGTGGAATCCAAAGGCTCTGGGGGAGTTCTCAGAGTCCCTTTGGTCACTCTGTGAGTTCCTGAGGCTCCGCATCTCAGGTTTTGTGGTGTTTTTGCACCCTGAGAGTCGATGATGGAGCTCCAAGGAGAGCCGAGGCCAGGGAGGTGCTTTGAGGAGTTGTTTGTCCTTTTCTGATCTCTAAAAGTTCTCACAGCCCAGCGTGGTGTTCCCAGAAAAGCAGAATCTGCCCCTCCCACAGCGGCACCTGAACTTTGATCATCCAAACCACGTTAACAATGTTTTCCTTTCAGTGCCAATGACTGACCCAGGTCAGTGAAATCTCACCAGAACCCGACCGAGAAAAGGCCCCAAACCCTGCAAAGATGGAGGGGAAGGAGAAGCAGGAAAAGGACAAAAACACACCCAAATTCCTCCATCTTTACCCCATTCTACCTATATAGTAAAATCTAAAAATTCTATTTTCCACCCTGTGGCACAATAATAATTATCCTAATTAAACTCGTGGCCGGCGTTCCCACACCACGTCCCGTTATCCCGGAGAGCTGACGTGGCTCCATCTCCTGGAGCCCTGAGCGGTGTCTGCGGGGAAATCCGGGAGCTGCTGATCCCTGAGCCCACCCCGCTGCTCCTGCCGAGGATTCCCTGCCAATCCCTCCCATCTCCCACCCTGCAGAGCCCTGCGAGGAGCAGAGCTCCGTGTCCAGACTCTCTGAATTCTCCCCTCCGGATCTGATTATCACATCCTGCTCCTCGCTGCTCCCTCCCCTCCCTCTCATCCTGCAGGAGCTGCCGGGATCCACAGGGCAGCGAGAGGGAGGGGAGAGCACCGAGAGGGCCGTGGGAAAGGCTGCCAGAGAGATTTGGGGGCACAGAAAGGTGGCAGGAGGTGCTGTGGCAGTGGTTTTACAATCCCAGGCTCCTGCAGTGATGATTTGCAGTCCCTGGTTGTGATTTTACAGTCCCTGGCTGGGATTTTACCATCCCAGGCTGGGATTTTACAGGTGCCACCAAACCAGAGCAGGTTTTGGGGCTGCTGCAGACAGGAATCCTCTGCTCGCAGCTGCCGCAGCCCCCGGCCCGTCCCTCCCTAGGGGATGAGCAGAGCCCGGAGCATTTTCCAGCTCCACTCCGGGGCCCTTTGAGCCAGGATCCCTCTGATCATTCCCCGTCTGAAGGGGCAGAGGTGAGGCAGAACCGAGGGCAGAACAAAGAATAAAGAAGAATAAAGGGGGGGTTGTTTTCTCTCCTCCCCTCTGTCCAGCCCATGAATATTCCCGTGCCTGAGGGCAGAGCAGAGGCTTTGCTCCCCACGCAGGGGCTGCCCGAGCATTCCAGAAAATCCCATTTCCTGCGAAGCTCCGCTTCCATCTGAGATGGCTCCCCGTGAAAAGGAGGCACTAACGCCGTGCTGAGGGTCTGTGCTGAGCCAGGCAGGGCCGGCTGAGCTCCCGACATCTCCTAATCACCTCCCCAGCTCCCGGAGAGAGAACGGGGGGAGCAGTGAGACGCTGCATTCGTATTCAGGCACTCTCTCAAGCTTTACATTTGTCTTTCAATCCAGG
>VWYE01013466.1:0-13942 GCA_013398995.1 Alaudala cheleensis
AGGCTCTGGGGTGACCTTATTATTGCAGCATTTCAGAACCTGAAGGGGGTTTGCAAGAGAGCTGGAGATGGATTGTTTACAAGGCATGAGGGGATGGGACAAGGGGAAATAGATCTAAACTGAAATAGGGCAAGTTTAGATTGCATAGTGGGAAGAAATTCCTCACCATGAGGGTGAAGCTGGACCAGGTTGCCTGAAAAGGTGTGAAAGTCAAGTGGAAATCTGGTTTGCATTAATTTTGATGTTGTGAAATATCACAGTTTTCCATGATATTTGAAGAACACAAAACCAAATCAGAGGTTTTTTGCTCTACCTTAATATACATGTGTATATATGTGTACATATGCATATTCATATATATATATATGTATCCATTTCACAAGATGTGGAAAGAAGTTTGCATGTGACTGACACAAATGTTATTTGTACTGGCATTCAGCAGAATTACCCTCTATTTTTTTCAAAATAATGAAAACCACACTGCTGTCCATCCCACCACTTTTCATCTCACCCATCTTCAGCGAGTTAAAAACTACAATAGGCTGCTCTCCCCTGCTCCATTAAACTGAAGTGTGTTCAAATGGGCCTTTCAACACCTCTCCCTCTACAGTGAACACTCACAGGCTTGAATATCAAACTCCAGATGTTTGGGATCTTGGCAGTCATGCCCTGATCCTGAACCTTTGCCATCAGCTCAAGCAAATGGCTGTTACTGAGGGCGTTGTTGACCTAAACATTTTCTGACAGTGGCTCCAACCTGCCCCTGTGATTGACACTTCCCAGAAAGCTGATGTGTCTGATGGGCTGGATCAGTTTCAGCTCTTTAGGTTTCAGATTCAGTAGCTGCTAAAATGAGTTCAGTTCTCACCGTGCATAATTCAGTAACTGCTGCATCAGCTTTGCCTTGCTCTGCATTTAATTTATTAGAAGAGCTGCGTTCTCTACACACAGATTGATTGTTGTTCCACCAGGTGATGTGTTTCAATCAGCAGGTGATAGATGTCATTTACCACATTACACAGTTGCAGATGTTGAAATATGGTTCGAAGGGATACGTACTTGATTTTGCAATACATTCTAATGGGTTTTGACACGCTTTTCATTCAGTAATATATCCAGTCATTCCTTCTGTTGTGTCTGTTTGTCAGGTGGGTTTTTCTGTGTTGGGCTATTTGGGTTGGTTTTTTTTTTACTTAAATGTGTGATTTGTGGGAGTTTCTCTTTAGACTGTGTTTAAAACTTTTATCCCCATTTTACTCCGCTTTGCTCATTTATGTATCTGAAACATTTACACATGTAAATTATTACCACATGTCAACCTCCACATACTAAGCAAAATCAGCCAATTTGCAGAGATATGGACTAAACATTTCAAGATGCTTATAACTTTGGGACTCAGATTTTGGTGGGATCTTAGGACATTGCTTAACTAACATTGATTCATAAACTTCTTCACATGCTCCCTACTTTTCTTCATGTCATTCATAAATTTCTAGTTTTCTTTATGTGGATAGAAGAAGAAAAAAAATTGTGCCAAGTTTATTTTTTATTTCTAGAGCTCCATATAAGCTGACAAAGAGCTCACAGTCCTGAAATGCACTTTTAGGAAACATCTTGATTTCTATGTGTGCTGCAGCAAGATTTTCTGAATTTCCAAGCTAACAACATTTCTACCTCTCCCAAACACATGCTTTTGGACAAAAGTATATTATTTTCCTTGTAAAAAATGGGCTGTGATCCTCAAAATGTATTGGTAGGCTGTTGGCAGTAGGCAATGCACAGGTATTTTGTCTGAGGAAAGATCAGAAAAAGCAGCAGCATCACGTCACATGCTGCAGCCGGAGGTTCAAATGAGAGGCAGAAAACTTCTGTTCTGTCCTTTGTCATTCTGGAGTGGATGCTCTAAGATTGAGACATTTTACTTGAAACACAAAGCTTTTGAGCTAAACTATGCTGCAGCACCTTAATTTTACAAAACACTTCGCAGAAAATATTTAGCCCTTAAAAGAACTTGCTTAAAAACAAAGAATGGCAGCGTTCCACACAGTCATTAAAGACTACATGACATTCTCAAGAGAAGAAGAGATTCAGTGCAGAAATAAGAACAAAGTTTGTTCTCACCTTTGTGTGCTCCAACTCCAAACTCCAAACCTTTAAATAAGTGCTGCAATTTGGAATATTCTCTAACGCTTTTGCTGGGAATGATTTTGCTGGGAATTATTTTGCCAGCACATTCAGGGCACTTAAACTCTGCTTCTCCTCAGAACTGCTCTCTGGAGGAGGTTTTCTCACCCCAGTCAGTATAAAGAGAGCCACAGTATACAAATCTCCTAACTTAGGTATCTACACTGTAAATATCCTCTCAGGGACTGTTGCTGCAGGATGTAGTGTTAAAACCTGTTCTGATGCCTCAAAGAATTACTAAAATGTTGTCACAGGCAGGCAGCTATGTATTATTTTTCTGTCACTGAGCACCTTTACAGCATTACAGATATTCTAAGTGCTCAAACAATGTGCAAAGTAAATCCATTTTAAACCAAGCCAGTTAAAGTATAAACAGTAAAGTGTTTGTCTTGTTTTCACCTTTTCATATTTTCCCCAACATGGAAAATGATAATTTGCAGGGCTGTAAAATGCTGGAACAATAAGGGCAATTTTTAAAATAATTTAACAGTTTGAAGAATGTTCTGCTTGGAGGATGAAGAGCATACAGGTATATATATATATAAATATATATGTCTGTGTGTTTTTATTTGTATAAATATATGGGATGGTGCTTTGGTTTTTTCCTCACACCACTTTTCTGACTCACAAAATGCTTCAGTTCATTGAATTTATTAAGGAAAAAATTGTGTGTTGCTGCTTCTGATCCAGTGATTAGCTGAACTTATCTCTTGAGGGCTGTGGGAGAGAAGAAATTCTTAGGCTTTGTTTTTGCAATGCAGTCTCTGGACGTAGATCTGGAATACTGATATCAAGGGACCAACCTAAAGCTTATTGAAATCAATAGGAAGACTGACTGCAGTGATAATGGTACCAGCCACAATTTTGGAAATTTCTTAAGCAGCAGCTTTATACTGCAATGGGATTTGAGTAAATGCTGAAGCGTTTTGCTGCGCTGAGATTTGGTTCTGGAACTGGGGTTTATGTACCTGCATTTATCAAAGGTGGTGTTTCTGTGTGCTTGCAGGTGTTAAGTACATGTGCCCAAATGAGCAATCCACGTGGAGCTGCTGTGCCTTTATTGCCCAGAGCAGATAGCCAAAAACCCATCCATCACAGGAAATAATGGGGAACTGCAAAAACTCGCTGGTTTCACCAGCTGCAACCTCCCCTCCTTCTCAGGGAGGTGGTTTTGTTGTTGCATTTGCCAGGCTGTCAGTGGCTGTTTCTCCAGCATGGGGACATCCTGACATCAGCCATCAATGTGTCACATCTAAGTGATGTGGTGTTCAACACTCACAGACGATTTTCAAGCTCTGTAGTTGTCTGTTCTGCATAAGAACCTGCCGTGCCCTAACCCCAGCCAGCAGCACTTGATAGCCCTGCTCAGCAATAACAAAAACATCTCTGCAGTATCAACCCTGTGCTCAGCACAAATGCGAAATGTAGCCCCATACCAGCCACTGTGAAGAAAATTAACTCTACCCCAGCCAAAACCAGCACAGAACCTTCAGATGAGGGTAGGTCTGTAACAGATTTGCATAATGAGATTGCCTGAATTATGAGAATCAAATTATTTTGATGCTAACTTGCTATTTTTAAAACTTGATTTGGTTTGCTTTGGAGCCCTAAGTTTCATGGAGAAACAGATCTTATCTGTTTCATGATCTGTTTCATGAACAGATCTTATCCCTGGTTAATCCAAATGGGAAACCCAAACATCTCCCCATCCATAAGAATTTATTTGTGTTTAAATTTTTTTCTCATGCCCTGGTAGAATGTAAGCCACAAAGAAAGGAGTTTAAATATAAGGGAGAAATCATATCAGCAGGTTTTGGCACAGAAAAAGTTCTCATAAATGTTGAATAGCAAAAGGCTGCCAAGGGGTCCAGGAGCTCAGCACATGTCGCTCTCAAGCAAAACTAAAACAAAAAGGTTGAGAAGCTGGGTCTAAAGATTGCTTTGAGATCTTTTTCGTGTGAGTTTTGGTTGGTTTGGAACCACAAAGTCCTCGACATTGGTAATAGGGATAAAAATGTTATGTTACTATGGAGAGTGTTTCGAGGTAGCATTACTTAGGGTTTATTTTGTGCTGCTGTTCTGTCCTGCATTTGCAGAGGGTGTTTTTACTGCTGCTCTTTGCTAAATTACTGCAGTACCAAAGTTTCCTATCTCACTTCACTTCTTCAAAAATACTACTTCAGTAACAAGCCGAAGGTAACTTGCTGTGCCTATTTTTCTATCATTTTGCACTAAACAGCTTTTGTTTTATGGTTCAAAACAATCCAAATCCTTCCTTGCTGGAATGTAATTTTTTCCAGTGGCTGGGGCACCACATTAATCCTGAACTATTTTTCTGAAATATTAGCTGTGCAAGAAACGACATTTAAATAAAATAGCATTTTCCTGGAAATTATATGAAACTGTGAGAGGATATAAGTTTATTTTAAAGATGGATAGGAATGATAGACAGACCCAAATACTTCTCTACGCATGTCCAGATGGCACACTTGAGTGATCTGAGCTTGGAGATGGATGAGAAAAACTCATGATTTTTAATCTTGGGCCTGACACCACTTCCCTCCATGGCCTAAGGCAAGCCACTTAACTTCTCCATGCCTCAGTTCACCATTTGCCTCTAACTTGGAGTCTTTAGCAGCAGCTGCTTTCACTTTCTCTGGTAATTAGGCAAGCAGTCTCTTGCTTGAGGCCTGGCATTAAAATCTACCCCTCCTGCTTAAAGAATCGTGGAGGTTTTGATATCTGTCACGCTCATTTTTCCTGGTTTTCAGTACTTTTTAAAGGTTTCCTCTGACAGCTCTTGCATGTGATAATGCAATCGATATGTTCAGGTTCCTAGGGATGCACCACCTGAGCAACACCCGCTTGCATCTCCCACTCCTCCAGCCCAGGGTGGTTTAGGGAAACACAGGTAAGGATTTCAGATTCATCCTCAGGACAAACAGGACATCTGCAGTGCCAGCCCCTGGACACTGTGATGGCATCTGTTTAACACAATAAAACAACCCCAGGAACATTTTTTGCTGCCAAGACCTTTTCTGTGCCTCACACTCTTACCACACACATTTTTCAGGCCACCAAATGGAGTGATTGTTACCAAAACTGCCCATGGGGCTGGGTTCCTTTCATAAGGAGTCACTTTTACTGCTGGGAAAGTTCATTGGCTGGGAAAGGGTTAATTAGCACAGGACCAAAATCACAAGAGGGAGAATTCTGTAGGTTACACGGGGACTGAAAGCCATTTTTAACCCTGTTTTATTTGGCTGGATAGACATGGACATGTTCCAGGGAAGTACCCTGACTGCCAGGTGAGGAATAAGTTCAAGAAATAAATAATTTTAAATGTTACAGCACATTTCCTACAGATAACTGAGATAGTTGCAGTTCTGACAAATGTATTACCTAAGAGGCCCCTGTTTAGCAGTAAATCTCTAAATATACAAGTAATAAATACCATCATCTGCTCTTCAGAAATACAAAACCATGACCAACCTGTCCAAAGTAGCCCAGCACACCTATAAGTGGGACAGGGCTCAGACTCGAGCCTCTCAAGACCTGTTGGGTCTTCTACGCTGTAGGAAACAGAACTTCCCAAAAACCAAACCATGGTTAGATTTTATTTAGATATTTACATTATTTCTGAAGCATTTTTGCAAGGTTAACTCACATTAAAATAGCTTGAGGATGAACTAGCTAGTCCCAGGATGATTAGTGGCAGGTTATGGTTGCTCAGGAAGCTTTTTCCTAAGTTCCTCAGATGTCCACACTGCTCATCTAACTGGGAGATTGGATTTCTTCCTTTTGAGATAAGTGTCTCAGCAGGGCCTTGTTCCATGGCATTACATTTGAGTGGTATTGGTATGGTCACATCAACTTCCATTGATCATTTCCAACTGAACAGGGCATTTCTGGAAGAATTTTTGCTGTTGGTGCCCCAGATGCATGCCCTTGCTCTCTGTACTACTGAATGTCATTAAATTGCTGTTACTCCAGTTTTCATGCTCATCCAGTTGCTCCTTGCAGATGCTCTGAACCTCTCTGTGTCATCAGTGAGCTTTATTGATGTACTCACTTTCTATGCCAGGATTGCTACTAAAAGTTAATTAGTATTGGTCTTCAGGCTCCTCTCCCAGACTTCCTTCAGGCTGAAAATTTCCAGTCTCAGGAGTACTTGTAGCTAAATAAACTCTGGGCAGCCCCACAGTTCTCTTCATTCTTCACTGGCAGCTTCCTGGTTTATCCTTCAGCCTTAACTTTTGTTTGGTTCATGCTCCTTTGCTGAGGCAATCAAGTGTAGTTTGTGATTTTTTTAATAAATGAAAAACAATCAGGCTATTCCAGCAAGAGCTACATTTGGCACCCCGAATCTAATTTTACTCCTCATAATTTTTTTCTGAATTCTTTTTCCCCTTGAGATTTGTTTCAATTTTTAATACTGCTCAGACAGAACTTACAAGTTTGCAGTGAGTTGCATCATTTTTATTGCTACTTTCTGAAAAGAATCCCTACATCTTCAACTACCTACGCCTTAGGGATTTTGTACTACTGGCTCTGCAAATTCTGATTGTTTTGTAATTCAGACACATCAGGTCACTGTGACTTCTCTTAAACCCTCTGAGTTTTTTGTTTCTTCCTAATTTCCATATCTTGGTGTGTATTAGTCATCCCACCTTTGCTACTGTGTTCTCATTGCTGCTCTTATCAGCCACCTCAGCACCAGTAAATAAAGCAAGGCCATGGCAAAAGCTCAAAGACTGATGAATAACCACCCCTGACACTGTGCAGGTACAATTGACCAGTTTTTGAGTCATGCCAGGTAGTTCTGACACGATGCCCGTGCCCAGCTCAGGGACAGATCCAAGTACCAAACCTGGACGTGACCTTCCTGCCTTGGGGGATGTGGAAAGTTTAATCCTATCAATGATTAGGAGAAGAAGTCTGATAACAAGAAGCTGAAGAAGCTGGGGGATTTAAACCTGGAGAGGAAAGGAGAAAAGAAGCTCCAGAGAGACTTTATTGCTCTCTACATCTCCCTGTAAGGAGGTTGTAGTGAGATGGGGATCGGCCTCTTCTTGCAGGAGCATTTTACACTTGCAGGTAACAAGTGGCAGGACAAGAGCAAATGCCCTCAGGTTGTGCCAGGATAGGCTTAGATTGGATATTAGGAAACCTTTTTCCACCACAAGGGTTCTTAAGCAGTGAAACAGATTGCCCAGGGACGCTGGTGGAGCCATCATCCCTAGAGGGATTTAAAAAATGTGTAGATGTGGCACCTGGGGACGTGGTTTAGCACAGGATTTGGCAGTGCTGGGTTCATGCTTAGACTTGATTATCCTAGAAGTCTTTTCCAACCCTAATGATTCTATGATTCTATGTGATCCACCCACATGCAAGATTTTAGGTCATTTCATTCATTAGCATACCTGTATCCATTGAAATCAAGGCACAGTATCACAGTATCCATTTAGATGAGTTCATTATCTTGCCTCCCTCCACCACTAATTCCTACTTTGCAGTGAAAAAAGTGAAGGCAGAGTGCTCAGTAACTCACTAAATTAGTTGCAGTCCTCAAAGAAGGGTGAAATAAAACAGGACTAAAAATGCAGAGTGTATTTTTATATTCCTTTATAAATTTCTTTGTTCGTCAAGCCTCTGGTTTGTAAGCCCCTCCCTGCTTGAATCTTTTTTAATTCTACATGGTGTTTTTATCTGTTTTCTTTTCTCCTGTGGACAATAGGTTATTTAACTTCTCCCTACATTTCCCCCTCCCCATTCTGTTGTCTCTGCTGTCTTTTTATAGCTTTGTTTGGCTGATTTGGTTTTGCATGATTTATCACTCTAATAACCTCTTCCTGCAATGGTGACAGGGAAGGTGCCATGGAGGGTGGAAAACTCCTTCTTCTTTATTGTTGCCTCCTGTGTGATCTGACAGGCTGGGAGAGGAACACAAAAGTGGGAGGGACGGAAATGGGAGGCACTGGAAGTGCCAGAATCCCCTCCCCACCCCTCTTTTAACATTTCTGCCAGGTTTTCTAGAAATGACAGATCCTTCCGCCCCTTTTTTTTGAGCCTTTTAGGGGGAGAGGGTGAAGCTGAGTGGCAGAACCGTGAAAGAGGGGCCAGGGAGAGAAAATAGCTACAGTCTTGATGTGACAATTTAGGTCTGCAAAGGTTTCACCTCAGGTGCAGATCCAGAGTAGCTGTGGTTTGGCTGCATGTGCCACTTAAGAGTGGGGTGAGAGCAGGGCTTGCCTGCCTGTGCTGGTTTCTGGTCTATTTAATCTCTGAGGGGTAAAAGACACCAAAGGAAGGACTTGGAGGAATGAAAATAAGACTAATGCTTGCTCTTCTGTGGCTTGGAAAATTCTGAGCTATTACAACATCAACTAAGCCAAGCCCTGTCACTGTTTTCTCTCTATTTTATGTGAAGCACAGAGCAGCCAAAGGCCAATGGCCTGTTCAACTACTTCACAGCAGCTTTGTTTCACCTTCCCACTGAAAAAGTGAGCAGAGCACTGATTTTGTCCATTTTGTGCCTGTCTTTGCTCATTTGCTGGTTCAGAGCTCCTCTCCCCTCATCCATCTGCTCCTAAGTGCCTTGCTTTAAATATTGCCATTTCTTACCCCACTGCTGAAACATTTTCCATCAGCCTCGTGGTGCTGCCCTTAAGGCGTTTTTGTAATAGCTTTTTACATTTCTTTCCTTTGAAAATGCCAAAATGAATTCAGGCTCAGGAGAGCCACCAACTTGCCAAACTGGTGACCAGGCCCTGTTTTCCAAAGCACTTAGATTATAATTTTTTTCCTATTTGGGAGGTCTGTTCTCAAAAGTATATTAAACCCCAATATTCCTAGCAAGAAGAGCATGAAGTAATTTACATCACCATCAGTGTAAAAAAAAAAATGACCTGCATGTGGTAAAGGTAAAGGTTTCTTAAGATCATGACTTTAACAGATATTTATAACACCATAAGTTTTTTGTTTGCTTATTTATTAGTTTTTCTCTGTGTCACCACCTCACATCTGTTCTCACAGCTCAGCTCTCAGACCCAATGTTATTTTCACTACATTCCTTTCTTCTATTATTTTTTCATGGAATCACTGAATGGTTTGAAGGTTTGGGTTGAAAGGGGCTTTAAAGATCATCTCCTTCAAACCTCTCTGCCATGTGCAGGGACACCTTCCACCATCCCAGGTTGCTCCAAGCCCCATCCAACCTGGCCTTGAACATTTCCAGGGATGGGGCAGCCACAACTTCTCTGGGAAAATTATAATTCAGGGTTCCAGTTTATTATGGCACAGACCAAGCAGTTGTCACTAAGTCTGTCAGGAATTGTTCTGACCAGGCTCCTCAGGGTCAGTTCTGCCTCTCTCTCCATCATGGCTCATTGACATTTAGTGGTTCTTCACAATCTATTTTTTTTCTCTCTGCAGGTTCCTCCTACATAACCTGGACTTGGCTCATGTCCTGGCATTTTCCTTCAGGGCAGGAGAGGGAGGGCTGATGGTTCAAGTATTTTGTGAGAGTAAGGAGAAATTGCCCTCCCAAAATCTGGCAACACCACTCTGCACACCAGATGCATCCCAAAGGCATCAAAGCTGGCAACACTAGAGGTGCTGCCAGTGTATTCTTTTACCAGTGGTTTGGAGTATATTTAAAAGATCTGCTCAGGCTTTTGCTGCAGCATGAGAGAAACCAGAAAGAACTATGCTTGGATTTTTTGGGGTTTTTTTGGTTTTTTTTTTTAACAACATAACTTTTCTCTGCAGTTTTTAAAGGCCAAGTTTGTAAGGAAAAGTTAGGGGTCTCTTTGAGATATAAAAAATTTAATTAAAAACCCTCTAAATATAACTTTATTTTTTTTGCCAGACAATTTAATAAGTACATTTGGGTGGCTCATTTCACTTTGGAATGCATAATTCCCTCATGCTTTCAAGTCCTGTGAAGCTGCAGACCATCCCCATTATGGAGAGTTCTGTAATACCTTGATGGNTTATTAAGTACATTTGGGTGGCTCATTGGGTGGCTCATTTCACTTTGGAATGCATAATTCCCTCATGCTTTCAAGTCCTGTGAAGCTGCAGACCATCCCCATTATGGAGAGTTCTGTAATACCTTGATGGTTAAATACTTCTCTAACACTGCCTGTGACTTAATTTCATGTTAAACTCCTCAATAATACAATCTCATCTTAGAAGGAATAGTAATTGATTATTTAAATGCTGTTTTCCATCCTAGAATAAGCCCTGCATGAGCCCAAGTGTCCCTTCCCTTGACTGGGATCATGAGTTCCATGACCCTGCCAATCTGCAAGGAGTTCCAGAAGCTCTTGGCCCATGATGGGTGTCCTCTCCACTCCATGGGGGTGATTTTCTCTGGGGTCAGCCCCAGGAGGAGCCAGGGCCGGGCATCCTTTCTCTGGGTGAAGCCCTGGCTTTCCTCCCCATGCCCTGTTGCCCCTGGACTCCTTCATGTTTGCAGGGATGAGCCATCAATCACTGACCCCAGCAATCCATAGCTCAACACAGCATCTTTTCTTTTACACCCCTCTGCAATCATGAATCATGTCAGGTTATCATAATTTTCAGTACCTCTGAGCAGTACATCATCAGCTACAGAAAGTTCTCATTTAAATGAGGAAGATGCAGTGGATATATTTTGTAATTCCCATCCCATCTTGCACTGATAGCCTTCAAGGTTTCCTGCAATGCCTCATCCTTTGCTGCAGTCCCTGCAAATTTATTCTCTATTATTTCTGAGACTGCATAATTGTTTCTTATATTTGCATTATTACATTTTCTAGGTTCCTTCAGTCTGTACACTCTCTGAATCAAACCTAGGCTAAACATGTTTTTAAACCAAATATTGCCTTTTTATTCCTGTAACTATAACAGACTTGATCAGTTCCAGTAAAACTACAGATCATGTAATTCTTTACTCAGAATTAGTTTCATGCTATGCATTCTCAATTATATTTGTCTTTCCTCTATGTATTTACATTTCCCATTCACTTTTTTTTTCCCTTAGTGATCTATGTTTCGTCTATAATTTATAAGCATTTCATTATTTTTTAATGAAAAAATAATTTCTTTGCTTCAGCATTCTTCAGCCAAGCAACTCCTCCACGTCACTGCCAGCTCTGTCCCCTGGAAGGTCTGGGAGAACAAGAACTTGTCTGTTTTTGTGAGTGTCTGTGCTGGCCTGCTGAAAGGTGCTGCCTGTCCCTGCAAACCCTGTCACTCCCTGCTCTCCTGGGCACTGAGCTGTGAGATGTTCTTCTTGTCCCTGCTACTCAGGGCTGAAAACTCCTGCTAAACAGCATTCATTTCTAAATGCTGCCTGTTGTCTGGCTCTGTGCATGTCCCCATTCCTCCAGCAGCTGCTTTTCTTTGACATTTTCTTGCTGTTTGTTCTGCAGCACCTCTTCCAAACCCCTCACTTTGCTGTGACCTCCTGCTCCCCAGCGTCCTCTCCTGCTGGTCAATCTGTCAAGAGCAGTTGCAACTTGTTATCCCATTTAACATTTTCATCCTGCCTTGAATATTTCTGGAGCTTGGCACATCCTGTCAGCATCTTCCCCAGGTCTGGATCTACATCCTCCAGCAGTGCTTCCTTAAAGCTCTGGAATTGTGCTGCTGGTCACTACCTGATAAATCAAATGTGGTCTGATGAAGTGTAACTGCACATCTGACTTGTTAGTTTAGGGTAGGAAAATAAAAACTTCAAAAGGATTCTTCAATATTCAGTTTCCAATCTCTGCTCAAGGCTTCCTTTTTCTTGGGAAGGCAACATTTCCCAGATTTCTGAAGTTTTCCCATTAGTTCTGGCTTAATTATGTACTAGTAAAGCCAGTGTTAGTAGGGAGGTGAGCTATAAACTCCAGGTCAATGCTCTGGATTTATTTCTGTATCAGCTGTGTATCTCTGACCTCTAAGACTTAGCAACTGACACTGTTGAAAAATGACTGTTGTGAGCTCTTGCAAAGCTCATTTGAAAGAAATCAAATATTATAATATTTTGGGAAAGCAGGCACCCCTATATTCCTGCTTTCCAAAAGTGGAACAGAGAAAATGTCATTATTTGACCATGTCATGGCTGGAAGGACTCTGTCTTTTCAGGGGAACTTCTTTGAATCACTGCAGCTGGAAAACAAACAAACAAAAAAAACCACCCCAAAACCCAAATTAAGATAATTAAATTAAATTAGATTGAGGGATCAAAATTTAATGAGATATAGACTATAGGACCTAGTATTAAAATAAAATATTATAGCAGAAAGTAAAATAAATAGCAGAATAAAATAAAATAAATAAAATAAAATAGCAGAAAAATATTGAAAGTACAATAGATAATATTATATAGAATATAGAATATAAAATATAATGTACAGAAATTTTAACCAAAAAAGAAAAGCTTCCACTCTGAAGTCATAAGTTAGAAAGCATCATTTAAAAACAAAAAACAAAACAAAAACAAAACAAAACAAAAAAACCCAAAAAAAAAAAAAGGAACAAAAAAGGGAAAAAAAGCCTTCTCCATAGACTGCAGCTCATAAAATGTCTTGATTCAAATTTCTGTGCCATTAAAAATAATTTTAATGACTCATGGTAAGAATGTGAGACATAGTGATTCTTTAAGGCTACAACTGAGGCCTGTGTTTAAATGTCAAGCCAGTAAGAATGGGAAATACTGATTAGTTAAATAAATATGATAAATCATTTCTACACCTGAATATTTATTCAGAGAAAGATTCCCAGCATATTATTCTTTGCAGGTAATGCTGTGGGAAGTAATCAAACAAAAATCACAAAACTGCCTCTTTTAAACTTCTTACATTATGAACTGTGCTGAGCATCAGCTGGAACTCCTGAAAATGGTGACATCATTTGAGGTTGGTCGACTTTCTTGTATCAAAATTGATGATTCTTGGGTCCCACTTAGATCTGGACTCTCCTCAAAGTTCTGGAAAAGCCACAAGAGACAGCTTTTCATGCTCTTTACCTTATTTCACTTTCTAATTGCAAATAAGGCGATGTTGAGAAATTAAAATACAAAGAAATAGTCCAGGTAAGCAATTTTTGGAGGATTTCGGGTTTGTTTAATAATTTTGATGCTTTTTCTTTTTACATTGTTATCTAAGCAGATGAGTAACTCTTTGAAATACAAAGCATCATTTTGATTATATTAAAATGTATAAAGGTATTTAAAACATTATTTTACACACAGAGTATGATACTAGCAAAATCCAGCATTTTGTTATTGATTGAATAATCTATTCTTGTGATTAAAGGCAGCTTTTTAAAACAATTGCACTTTCCTAAAAAAAAATTGAATATGAGCTAAATTGTTTAATTAACATTGAGAAAACTTTCTGGGAAAAGAAAAACAAAAAAAATCAACCATATTAAAATTAAAACTGTGTGTGATTACTTCAAACAAGTCCCTATTAGTCACTACCTGGGTGATCATGGTCCTTCATGCATTCATGTTTAGTTCCCAATTATTCACAGTTTGTTAATTGGTGTGATATGGAATGAATATTGATGGTACAGCCTGAAGATGATTTCCATACCAAAGGAACAGGCATATTCACTGCCCATGTACACAGCAAAAAAATAACAAACTTCCCAACAGATGGGTGTTGCAAATGTGGCAAACACCTTCCTCTGTGTGCTGCATGTTGCAACAAGGGTAATGGAAAATGTTATGCAATGTAATAGGAATAAATAAATAAAACAAAACAAAACAAAACAAAAA
>VWYE01013466.1:13994-48086 GCA_013398995.1 Alaudala cheleensis
AAAATAAAATAAAATAAAATAAAATAAAATAAAATAAAATAAAATAAAATCAATAAAATAATAACAAAATAAAAAAGTAAAATGACTACATTTTGTCATTTAATTTACATAAACTTCTTGAGAAACTCTGGACCTTGCAGAATCCAGATAGACAAAAGTGGTGCTTCTAATAGAAAAGTGCTTCTAATAGAAAAGTGTTTCTATTGGCTATCCAGGTTTACACCTGCATGAGACAGGAGGGTGTTCAGTGAGGAAAAAGAAGCCTCAGGGACTCAGATCTGTGCCAGAGTTTTCCCCAGGCTGAGTGTTAATATGCCATTTTCAGCTAGTCTGTGTTACATCCAGCAGGGTCATGAGCCAAAGTTATTCAGAGGGGAATAGAGTGAAAGAGCCTTTAAAAACCAGTGGAAAAAACCAGCTTCTTTCACTTGTTTCAAAGAATTTGTGTGTGTTTGTTTATTTGTTTGTTTTTGCCATGGGGTAGAATATACTTGACCAGGAGGATGTATTAGTAAGTGAAAAGGCAACTTGAGCTGGAGGTGGTGTGAGTCTAATCCATGAAAAAATAATCTCTGAGGAGCTGGGAGTGAATCTCAAGGGAAACCTGAGAGATTAACTCTGAGTTAAACTTTTAGTGGGATGATCCAAACAAACTCTTAAAAAGAGGACGCAGCAGGAAATTATGAAAGAAGTAATTGCAAAGGGTGAACAAAATTGAAATTTTTTTATTAGAGGTAATGCATCTGAAGGAGAGCAAGGCATAGAAAGACACAAAGCCTCACATGCAATCTGCAAGAAAGGATTTCCACCAAAACAGAGACAAACTGGAGTTTTCAAGGAAAAAAGTGCATGCCCTGCTCTGGAGATGAGACAGCAAATTACAGGCTCACAGGAACTGTGACTCATCTGCTCTTCACCCTGGCCACAGTGTGCAGCATTTAAAATAAACCAATCCACACCAGAATGTGAAATTCTTAATTGATTTTATTTTCTTTAGAAATGGCTCAACTTATCATTGAAATGCAAAGAAACACAGCTGCTCTGTAAATGTTCAGAAAGCCAGTGTACGAAAAGAAAAAGCATTAACATTTAACTTGCACTGCAGGTGGTCTTCACCTTTGATCAGATAACATAATATGAAAAAAAAATTATTGAAATAGTGACATTTCCAATATTCAGGCAATGCAATTTTTTCACATAAAATGGAAAATAGCTTTGGTCCAAATTCTTTCCCTTTTCCATCTCCCTCCTCTCACTGTGCTGTCAAGACTCAGAGCAGGACACCAACCCTCCTTACCTCTTTATCACCTTTCCCTTGTTGCACACACCAACTGGAGGAAAAGAGAGCACAAAATTCCCATTTGGGAAAGACTGAGAGTTAAACTGCAGAGTCCACAGAGCCTCCTCTGTAACACTGAGGTTCTTCCCAGCTTTATGTCAGGGGTGGATTTTGTCTCTGTCTTGCAGATCTCTGATAAGATGAGTAGCCTTGCCAAATGTACAGGCACACACACTGAGGTTTGCACACCTCAGAGCTATCAGATGTGTCACATTTTATTTCTTTTACCTCTTTATGGACTCTGGACACCTGTGATTTATTGGCAGCACATACTGGTTGCTGTGGAGGGAGTTTCCAATATAGGAATTATGTTAGTAATCCTCCAGATTCGTGAAACTATTTTGGATTCTATTTTGAATATTTAGTATCTGTTTGAAGAAACTGTTTATGCTTAAAATAATAGTAAAAAAAAAAAAACAAAAAAAAAATTAAGCACTTCTGATGGAATATTACAAAAGCCTTCACATAGGAGAGCAAAGAAAACCTAATGAAACCCAAAAGCATGTAACAATTTATTTTTCCTCCTACACAATATCTTCACTTATGGCAAGTGGAACCAGCAGCCTGCTCACTGAGCAAGGGGTGCTGTCAGGTAGTAGGAGTTACTAAGCAGAAAAGGCTTTAGTAGCAGTTGCTAGTGGTGCATTTCTGGTGGCAGATGCTACAGGTACTCAGGATATTTGTGCTTCTCTGATCATCTGTTGCACAGGCTTCACTCTTTCCACCGACTCAGAGCTGAGGCATTTGGAGTTAAGAGTATTTCTGTTGGATTTAGGTGAAGGTAATGAGTTTCAGAAGTGATCAGTAGAAAAGTCACCTTACCTGAGAGTCTTGCAAAAATAGAGTTTTCATGCACATATTTTGAAACTGTTTTTGGAAGATTTGTCAATAAAACATGGATTGATATTACAAGTTTTTCTTTTTTCTGTGAATATAAAGCTTACCAAATATAAAGATTGTTTTTTAAAGTTGATGGGGCACCAAATTATTTTTTCAGATTCTTTCTTCCCGGTAAATTTTGTCATCTAATTTGACAAAGTAAACTGGCAAAGCAGACAACTGCTGGACAATGATTCTGCTGCCCAAAGGCAGAGTGGTGAAAGCTTTTGGCAGCTGTCAGGGTATCCACTCCCACTTCTGCTTATGGGTTTTCACTCCAATATCACCAGGAGAGTGTAACCCAGCCACTGACTCTGATGTGCTGGGCATGGATCAGCTGAGAATTTTTACAGAAACATAGATTTATAGAATCATAGAATGGTTTGTGTTGGAACAGACCTTAAAGATCATCCTGTCCTCCAATCCTGGGCATGGACACCTTCCACTATCCCAGGTTACTCCAAGCTCTGTCCAACCTGGCCTTGAACACTTTCAGGGATGGGGAATTCACAGCTTCTCTGTGCTGCTCAATCAGTGCCAGGGAAGAATTCCTTCACAATATCTGATCTAAACCCTCCCACTTTCCATTTAAACACATTCCCCCTCCTCCTCTCAATACTACAAGTCCTTGAAAAAGTCCCTCCACAGTTCTCTTTTAGGCTCCCTTCAGGTAGTAAAAGGACTACTGAAAGGTTTCATTTAATCTCTGAAATTTAAACATTTAATGAAATAAACACTAGGATCTTTGTCCCAAGACCTGATGCAGTATCCTAATGATGCAGCAAATGTCTTATTGTTTTATAGTTTAAGAAAATATTTAAAATGTTTCATAGAACACAAATGGCTCCAATGAGGACAGCTGAGATAACAATGCCAGAGCAACACAGCTCTGGTGCTTCAGGCAGCATTCTAAGTGACAGGAAATGTGTGGAATTTTATTCTGTGTATTGTTTTCCTCCCTCATTGGTATTTATTCCAGCCACAGAGATCTCTCAGGCAGAAAGACTGACCAGCCCTTTTTAGGGCTGACCTGTGAACCCAGTTCAAACTCTACCATCCCTGCCAAACCCACATGGCAAATTTAGCATGGATTTGGAAGAAAGATTTATGACAATCAGCTGCATTTTCCACCCATCAGCTCTTCTGTCACTGTGACAGTGCGAGGATCCCAAGTCACAGCACTGCTGTGCAGAAAGGCAAGTGGGTGTTTGGGGACATGATTTGATTTTTGGCTCACATCCATACATTGGTGATCATTAGCAAACGAGGTTAGATGGTATGTAATCACTTAAATAAGTGTCAGAGGGCTGAGAATCTTGGCTTGTAAATGTAATTACAGAACTTGTCAATAGCCATTGATTTCCTTAGATCACTTGAAAGCATCCAGAAAGCTGGGAGCAAAATGGAAGAATGCTACAGAGCTCCAACAGGAGCAAATTGCAGTTTTCCATCTTTCCCTCCAAGTTGTATATTTACACATTGTGGTATATTACAGGCCAGAAGCATATTTTGTATATTTATAAGAAAATGTTCAACATTCCTCTTATTCTCCTGTACATGCTGGGTTTAGTGCATTCCATTAAATTTTAAAAAGCCTGACTAAATGTTCTCACATGAAATGATTACTAATCTCCAAACTTTATCTTCTCATAGTCCATCTGCCCTCTCTTGACTAACTATATTCTCATTAATATCTAAATTTTCTTTATGGTATCAGCTCTTAAACTATCTTTTTGTGAACCAAACTATCCCACTCTTTACTCTGAACCTGAGCAGGTCCAGAGAAGAGACACAACAGTGATCAGAGGTCTGGAACACCTCTGATGGGATAACTGGGGTTTTCCAGCCTGGGGAAGAGAAACTTCCTGTTAGGCCTTAGAGCAGCCTTTCAGGGCTTCAAGGGGACAAATAAAAAAAATTGGGACAAAACTTTTAGCAGAGTCTGTAGAGACAGGGAAAGAGGCAATGGTTTTAACCAAACCAGGCTCAATTCAGACTAGACATAAGGAAGAAGATTTTCACTATAATGATGGTGACAGGTTGCCCAGAGAGGTGGGGGATCCCCCTTCTCTGGACACATTCCAGGTCAGGTTGGATGGGACCATGGGCAACCTGATCCAGTGGAACATGTTCCTGCCCATTACACAGGGCTGAACTGGGTGACCTTTAAAGGTTCCTTTCCACCCCAACTATTCTGTGATTATAGAAAATTCAGCCTTGAAAAATCGCTGTCCCTCCTTGCCCCTTCTTTCCTGGAGCCTTGTGCCTGACCTTGTTGATGGAAGAGAAACATTTAAAGACAGAGCAGAAGTTTTTATACATTTTGTTGGAATTAGCAGCAGAATGTTTTAAATGGCACGGAAAATATCAAACACAGCTGAATTTTATTTGAGGACGAGAGAGAGAAATGTAAACTTATTGTGGAAGTCACCTATCAGGTAATAAAAAAGTGAGTATCTGAGACTCCAAGTCAAACATTAGACTGGAAAAAATATTATAATTAGTGCTAGAAGATAACATTTTTTTCTCTGCAAGAAGTGATAGAGATCCAGCCAAATATTTAATAGCAGGAAACAAAAAATAAGTATCATAAACAACAGCTTCTATGTATATCATATTATTCTTTCATCTTCTTATTTTTGATTTTTTTTTCACTAAGTGCCATTGTAAATCTTTCCCATGTTATTATTTATAGGAAAAATTATAAACTCTAGTCCATCTGCTTGGTGCTTTTGAAATATATGAATACAGCTGAATCTCAGCTTGAAATAACAGGGAAAATTGCCTTCCTGTTGCAGCTTTTTTTCCTGGAGGGCAGGATGAAAGTCTAGACAGTTGTATTAGGTTTGTCTGGTAAAGGTTTGGTTGCAGAGGGGTTCAATGGGTGGCCTTTGAGAAGCTGCTGGAAGTTTACCTCGGGTCTGATAGAGCCAACATCACTTGGACTCAACCCTGGCCAAGGCTGAGCCCACCAGTGATGGTGGCAGTGACTCTGTGATAAGACAGGAGAAAAAACCTGCTCAGCACATCAGCAACCCATCAGCAGAGAGGAGTGACAATATATGAGAGGAACAATTCTGGAGACACCCAGGGCAGTGAAAAAGAAGGGGCAGGAGGTGCTCCTCTGCTTCTCTTTCCAGCAGAAATATTATAGGAATGAAATAATTTCTGCTGGGTGAAGCTTTAAGGAGAGTCAATAATGCTCTTGCACAGCTCAGCTTTTGTAGCCTGAGCCATTCCCATCACTTCCTGAGTGCTAATGGCCAATGGGCCAACAATCCAGGACTCAAAAACTGCCCAGTCCTGAGAATGAGTGGAGTTCCTCTCTCAGATAATTCAGTGATGGGTTCTCAGATGAGTTTAGAGGCCTCCAAGGCTGTGGTTTCCTTTGTTTATGATATGGATCATGTTCCTTTGCTTTGATGGGATTTCTGCTCAGTGTTGAAGAAAAGGAAAGCAAACACTGAAATTTCATTCCCTGACGTGAAACAGCATCCAACACAGGATTTTTATTTCTCAGATTAACAGAGAAAAAATGAAGCTGCCTGGACATCCTCACTAATCTGGGCCAAAATTAAGATTGCCACCATATGTTGGCTGGTGAGCTAAAAGTTATTAAAACTATCTAGAGATCTTGACAGCACAAGTGCTGCTGATGTGGATATTAAGCTAAGTAGCTGTATGTGGTCCAAAGGAGTGTATGGAGAAAATTTTCTCTCCATAACATGTGCAAGATAAAGAATTAATTGTAGTTTCTGGCTGGGAAATGGCCTAGGAAATAGAATAGAATCATAGAATTGGAAGGGACCAACAAGGATCATCAAAGTCCAACTCCTGGTCCTGCAAAGGTCAACCCCAAAAATCACCCCATGCACCTGAGAGTGTTTGCATAACACCTCTTGAACTCTCTCAGGCTCGGTGTGACCACTGACCTGGGGAGCCTGGGCCAGTTCCTTTTTCTCATACCCAACCCAAACCTCCACTGACAGAGCTTCTTGCTGTTCCCTCAAGTCCTGTTGCTTGTACAAAAAGGAAAAAAATACTTGCAGGGTGTCAGATGGCCTGAGAGTCTGGCCCTTTTCTTTGGAACAGAAACTTTGTCTCCTTTAATGGAGTCCCTGTATCCTCCACGGTAGAAAGCAGGTGTACAGAGAGCAATAGAGAACAGCAATCTGCTGAACACGCCACCCAGATTTGAGAACAAGACAGACAGCTAGGGGGGAAAAAAATGGATAAAAATAAATGTTAAGTCACTTTAAAAATCCCTTAAAAACTCTCCAGGGTATTGCAAATCCCTGTAGGCATGGAGACCACATGGCTGTGGATTTTTCTGTAGAATTCTGCAGACTTTGCAAACACTTTAGGATGCTGCAGGGAGCAGATGCTCTCAGCTGTCATCACTGGAATGTTGCTACCCAATTATGGTTTTGTTTCACAGCACCTTTAGTATTTCCCATTCGCTTTATAATTTTCCCTTAACTTTTATTAAGCTAATCATAGGCTTGCAGTTGCCAGCCTGATGGACTTGGAGAAGCAGTTGTTAAGCAAAGCTAGCCTGTCCCTCAAGAGATTCCCTCAGTCATACAATTCTAATAATAACAACGATATGGGGAGGGGAGGAAAACAATCATTCAGGCAGCAGAATATAGTGTTCATTATGTTAATTTACTCCAAAGTATTTACACAGTGTTACTTGGCACCAAGAAATGAAATTCAGTCAGTCCCATTCATGCAAGGAGTGTAGCAACATCATGTGAATGTTCAATTTCATTTAGGGCAGGTAGGGAAACAGAGTCATGTTTTAATCCTTTGTAACATAAAGAATGCATTCAAAACCTGGCATGCCTGAAAACACAAGGCATTTTTTCTCCATGAAGCAGACCCATTTGGCCATTTGCTTACTATACACAGGACTGGCAAAAATTGTGGCTGTACTAATTCAAGAGAGGCTCAGGGCTAGAAAATGGTACAAGGAAGAAGACAAGTTAAAACTGAGGTGATTTGACAAGGAGGAGTGAAAACACTTTAGTGGTAGCATTTTACAAATTACTGTTAAGTAATTTGAGTATCTCTTACCTGATCCTCATTGTGGGAGAATCTTTTCTGCCCAGCAGCCACCTGCCTCAGAATTCCCTGGATGATTTCTGGATAATTCCAATTTTCTTCTAAAAATACCACAGAAGACATAGGGAAGGGAGAGCCCCCTGTTGTTATAAGCTGATTTGAAACACCCAGGTTTCTCCCCTATATAGTTGTTGGCATGTCATGTAAAGGCTCAACAATATAAGGGTACAAAATCCTTTGGATAAAGAGACTTCCCTCAAAACAGGGGGTTTGCACAAGGATGTTGGTACCAGATGTTGCAGATGGGATGTAGGAGTGACATGAGGGTCACCCAGAGTGAATAAATCCTGTTGGAAGTTGATTCCACCCAGCTGGTAAATGGCAATAGGTTTACTCCAGGCCTGGCCTCACTGCCTTCTTCTGCTGGTGCTCCCAGCAGTGGGACTTCCAGAACTTCAGGCTTCCAAGAGTGGTTCTGTTTGCAGAAGGAGCCAGAGCATGGTGGAGGTGATGAGCATGTGACTCTCACCCTGCCATGGTGCTGGATCCCATTCCACACTGCTACACCAGCATTTTTGGCATCATTTGGAAGAGGATCTGTGGCTGCTGCTCCACCTGCCCTAGAGTGCTTCAGTTTCTCAGAGAGATGCATGATACTGGAGGAACAAGGGCTAAATAGTTCATCCAAATTCCAGGCAGGCTTTAAAAAAAAAAAAGTCAAAAAAGGCTTTTCTCCATTTCTCTTCTCCCCTCTCTCTGTCTATTTCCAAGCACAAACTGAGCAGAATCTTAATTCCATTGAAATCAGCAGGAACCAATTGCACTCCAATTGACTGAACTAGGAATAAGTTCTTGGTGCATAACACATTTTTTTTTCTGATTGTCCTTAGAATCTGGAGATGAGTATTAGAAATATTAAAATGTGGCATAATGCAGGGGAAAAGAGGAATTTTCCCACTTAACCAAACAAAACAAATATTTGACTATCTAAAAAAAAAACCCTACCAAATAAGATTTTCTGAACCTGTATCTGATTATTCTCTCTCTGATTAGGAGAGATGGGAGAAAAGAAATGTGTTTAACTACATGGGGCTGCTGAATTTTTTAGAAATGAGGCAAGAGTCAAAGTAGTTGCCAGCCTTCCATAAAGTTCAGCCACCCCTGGATAGGAGAATGGCATTGCAGAAAGCCAAGGAACAGAAAATACCTATTGTGTGATTTATCTGCCAAAACATTGATGAAATCTGCAAAATGCTGAAGGAAATGACATAAGCATGAGCAACTCTGTTCATATTTTCTTTAAAATTAGATTATTTGCACATACATTTGCTAGTTGATAGTGTGTGCTTGTGTGTGGGCACTTTAACATTAATTAACATTCATTTTAACATAAATTAACATTCATAGACTTATGATTCCTCGCATCATTTCAGTTATATTCCCACTGAAATTCTTCCATTAAAAAAAAATCTTTCCTAGAACCCAAAGCACAGAATGTTGGGATTTCTCATCCCTTTAACACCATGTCAATTCTTGAACTTATTATTTTTACGGTAGGTTTTCTGGTGTGTTGTTTGTTGGGTTTTTTTGGTTGGTAGGTCGTGTTTTTTTGGGTTTTTTTTTTTTTTTTTAGTAGGACATTACCTCTGAAGTTATTTTCAGAACATCATATGGATTTTTCATTGAAACATCTGTGTTAACTTTTATCATCCTGGCTCTGCTTTGTAATTTTGGAAACGGATATAAAGAATGAGCAACCCAGAGCACAGTAATATAGTGGGAAGCATCCTTCATAAGTCAATTGAGGAATTTAATAATCTCTTTAGAAATAAGCTCTGCAGCTATGAGAAAAATGTGTGGGTTAAAGGCCTTCCAATTAAGAAAGGTTTCTCTGTGGATTTATAGGCTGGTGGTTAGCTCTTCCTGTTCGTGTTTCCATGGCAACTGTCAGGTAGATTTTCTGCTACTTGCTAGGAAGTTGGAAATGTTGAGTCTGGTTGAGCCTTTCAATTCACTGAAGCTTAAATGAAATTCTTTGCAAGGAACTGGCATTTAGCCTGGGTCATTTATTCATATCTAGAAGAGAAATCAATTATAGTAATCAGATGTGCAATTTTTTTTTTATTGGAATTATTTTGGGTAGACTTTATTTTATTATTATTATTGTGCCACAATCTATTTTTAATGCTGGGGTATGAGAGGTTTGAAATGCTGCAGCTGGCCTCTTTGCTGGTGATGGCTCATGGTTTTAATTCCAGCCCAAAACACACACGGGCACGTCTCTCTCTCTGGTCTACTTTTACAAGCTATAATCACTCCTGGTGATATTCATGATACCAGCTCAAATCCTGCAGACTCATTAGAGTTGAAACACCTGGATTGTGAGAAACACAGCTCACTGCCTTTCCTCTTTTCAATTTTCTTGTCTTGTTGATTTGTTTGAATTGGGCTTGAGGAAAGCAAATAATTTGTGTGGCTTTTATTCAAACTTTCTTGCTATGTCGCGGTTTAATTCCTCATCAGAATCCCGGTGTGTTTGCACACTTCTCTGTGTTCCTTCTGCTTTCCACCCTGCACTGGCTGTCACTTGGCACTTCTGTGGTTCATTCCTGTAATTCTCCAAAGTCAGGGACATCAGGGGGTGCGGGGTGTTCCTACATTTTCAGCCTTTCTGTGGTGCACAATCTGTGCCACCTAACGAGCTCTGTCCTGCAGGCTTTATGTGAATAATTCCACGTAGACTCCATTGACTTTTCTTGCAAGAATAAAGCCAGCAGGGCTTGGCCCAAAGATCACAGATTGTCTAAACAGAGGCAGGATGTCTTCTGGGCAGAGAGGCAGTTAAGGGCCTGGGAAACCTGAGGGCTCGCTGCCTTCTCTCTTCACCTGGCTTCCAGGGGAAAAGGGAGATTCATTTAGTGGCAGATCCTAAACTCCATGAAGTCCTCTCACACCGGAGTTAATGGAGCTGTGACAATTTATGCCAGCTAAGAATCTGCTCCATTACCCAAGCTCACTGCAGCTGTAGAATAGAAATAACAGCAGTGCCCAACCCCAGAGAGGTGTCGTGAGGATAAATAGATAGATGGGGATGTGTTATGATACTGTGGTAATGAAGACCAGAAAAATACCTGCAACAGACAGAAATCAGCAGAACTGATCTGACATTTACATTTTTATTCTTCCAGTCCTGCCACACAGAGACAATAATAGCTTGACAAAGAAAAAAGTGATGCCCAGCCTCTGTTTCTCCTGCTGCTTTGATTTCCTTGCTTTGCTGTCCTGCCTTTGTTGTTCCTTTCTTAGGATTTCACCTAACTTTCCTTAAAAGCATTTAAAAACCATTTAACAAATATTTCTTTTCATTGTCTTCCTCACTTTATCCCAGCCTATTTAATTTTGCCTCTTTTTTCTGTTACTCTTCTTATCTTCATTTCCACAGGTTAAGCCCAAAATCTGTGCGCACAGAAGTCCAAAGATATTTAGTCAACTTTAAATGAAACATTAGTTCCTCTGGCATTTATAAAGCAACCGAACCCAAGTTTTGATGTTGCAAATTTTAGCAGCTGCTTCCTGGCCACTCAACAGAAAGAGAACTGATTTGGGTCCAAAGAGGCAGAATATACTATCCAAGATATTAAAGTTCTGTTCAAACTGTAGATTTTGGATATAAAGCTCAATTGGATGCTTGAGGTTGTGTAAAAGTCATGAATTTTCCAGTTTTCATGACTGACCTTTTGTCTTAGGCAGACTTGGCACGCCAGGCAAATCTCACAGGACTTACTTTGCTGTATTTTGCAGTGTAAAGTGCCTTGAAGAATAATTCTGCCTGAATTTTTAGTGTGGATATCTTCTTTCTTTCTGAGTCTGCAAAGAGCCATCCCGAGCTTTTCTATGTGTTTACAGAGAAGATTCCATCCCTCTAATTACCAGTGTGAGTTTTGGGGTCAGTATCATGACACATACACACCCCCAGGAGCTGGATGCACTCGCCTGTGTTCAGGTAGGATGAGAAGCCTCTCTAAAATCCCCTGCATGAGGCAACAACTCCATTGCTCAATGGTTCTGTGGCCAGGAAAATGTTTTGAGAAACCACTCTGATCTTCTGCACTGTTTAGGGGTGTGCACTTCACCAGCACATGGAGCTGAGCCTGGTTCTTTAATCAGATTTTAAATCATCTTGTTCTTCGAGACCAGACTCTTTCGTACCATACACGGATCAGAGGAAAAACCAACATACTCCCAGTGCCACCAGCACTGTACCAAAACTTTCTCTGAGCTCTGTCCTTCTCTGATTTGTGATGTCAGTTTTAACCAGAAGGGGAGGGGATATCTGTGCCTGTTCAGAGACTGCCTTCATGGCAATACAGCTCTACCAAGCTTGGGTCTCCCAAGGCCCACACCTTGCTCCTTTCCTGGAATGGGCAGGATTGATCTTTCATCAACACTGTGTCAGCATTATTTTGGAAAGACTTTTAAATGTCCTCTTGTGATGTCAAAGAAGCAGAAGACCAGGACTCTTTACTATGGTTGGGAAATTTCAATAGGTGGTGGGTTATAATTCCTAAAGGCTTCCTCATGTGGGGAAGAGGAGGGTCAGGCACTCTTATGACCAGGGACAGGACTCAATGCAATGGCATGAAACTGTTTCAGGGGAAGTTTAGGTTGGATATTAGAAAAACATTCTTTTCCCAGGGGGTGTTTAGTCACTGGAACAGGCTCCCCAGGGCAGTGGCCACAGCACAAGCCTGATAGAGCTCAAGGGATGCTCTCAGGGACATGGTGTGACTCTTGGGATTGCCCTGTGCAGGGACAGGAGCTGGACTCAATGATCCTTGTGGGACTCTTCCAGATCAGAATATTCTATGATTCCCTGATTCTGTGAAGGCTTGGATTATAACTTGGCTTTCCTCTGTGTGTCTCTGCTGTGGCTACTCAAAAACTGGGTTCAGGCACACACAATAGAAGAAGCCAAGTGCCTACTTAACCTCAGCTTAGCACAGCACATGGGCAAGAAAAGGCTGTGGAGCAATTCTTCTCCACCTCTCACTGCAGAGCACAGTTGATCCAGTGGTGATGAACTGGCAAGCTAAGGGTGCCATTCATGCTCTTACCAGGACAGTCTTGGTAAACACCTTGATCCCATAAGCAAGGAAATGGGAGGAACTGAGACTGCAAAGGATAATGTGTTTAGTTAGGGTGGTTATCTTTGTGCACCAGCCTTTGCAGACAGCTGTGCATAAATTTTTTTAATCATCTCTATGAATACAGAGTGAATTTCCCACTCCAAAGCAGTCCTGTGTGTAAGCTCTAAGTGTCAAAATGGCAAAGAGCTGGAAAGTGCTGGTGCTTGTTACACAAAACCCGAAGCTGTACATTCCCTCACTGCTGTATATGGGCACATCTGTTTTAAATGTAAAGGCTGCTGTTTCAGCTGACCTTATATACTCTCAGGCATTAGAGTATGTTAGAGAGTGTGTTTTGGAAAGGTTAAAAAATGTGTCGTCTCTTTTTTCAGGAGCTATTAGTTGGATACAAGCTGAGTTTTCCAGGCACACGGTGTTATTGTAGGAAACACGAGGATCACTGCAAATTCAGTAATGGCTTGTTCTTCCTGGCACTAAAGAATTGTGGCACCTAATTAATGACTCTACTTCTCCATCACAATCCTAAAACAGATTCATATTTCTATTTGTGCAGGCACTCACAGGATTATTTATGTACAAATACTCTGTGGTTGTTGCTGCAAGAAAGAGTTTTTCCAAGTCACTCTTTCTTACTAAGCAAAACAGCAGAATGAGGAATTGAAAACAAGTTTTTCTTTAGGTGCAGTGCCTGGACTACTTCTTTGACAGATGAAGAGTTCTGGCAAAAAACAGGACCTATCTTCACATTTCTGCCCAATGTTTTGCCAAACTGTTGGGGAGGGCCTTAAACTGGGGATGGGAAGGATGGCCATAAACTTTGATTTTGGCTGAAATTAATGAGTTAAACCTTGTCAAAATGGGACACTTTGAGTGACTGTACACAGCTTAAAGCAAACAGAGAAACAGGCAGGAGGAACCAGGCTAGATATGGCTACAAGCACTGCTGGGGTAACTGGGACATGGTAGGACTGGAGCCCTCCCTGCTTCCCTTACACTCAGTCTGAGTCATGGAACCATTTAGGTTGGAGAAGACCTCTAAGGTCATCAAGTCCAAACATTGGCCAAACACTGCCAGATCCAGCACTAAACCATGTCCTTAAGCACCACTTTCACACATTTTTTGAACACCTGAGTTCATGAGCTGTGACCTGAGTGGAGTTGCTCAGTATTTGCATTCCTGTGGAAGACTTCCCTCCATGCCTAATGTTCCCTGTACTGTTATCCTCACCTTCCCAACTCAGAGAACAGCTCTGGAGTTTCTGACTCTCATTTAAATTCTCTGAGTAATTACACTGAAGGGCTAATTTGTTTATTCTTATTTATGGATATAGGACTAGCCTGGTTCATTTCCAGCTCTCCTACTTTACATCAGCAAAAACAGGCCAATGTCATGTTAGCCCCAATCTGAGGGAGAACAAAGAGGTACAGATCATCCAAATCTCCCAATACCTTTTTGAATATTAGCAAAGGCATATTATCAAGATCTTTACATTGCATACTTTAAATCTGACACAAGTTTATCTGAAAATGTTTCATTATTATTGTTATTAAAAAATTCTTATCATAAAAAAATGGGAAAAAAATTAGTCTTAATTGTTGCTGTGGTAACTAACACATCTGCCAGGGTATGTTGCAGAGGGAAAAGAATGTGAATTCTGTGAACATTTCCTGTTGTCTTTCCATGGAAAGACTTAGAGCAGGGCTCCTTAGTGGCAACTTTACATACTCAACTTGAAGGCACTGTGAAATTGAAAGGCAAGCAGTGTGAAATGAATGGAAAGCAGCACTCTGGTTTAAACAAACAAGCAGAAAGAGCAGGATTGGCCAAGAGAACTCATTGTCTTGGTAAAAAATAAAGAAAAAAAAAATTGGTAGAGTTTAAAACACTATTGGGCACTTTATATAGATGGTAACATACTCACTGGGTAAGAATTCAAATACCTGTATTTTCAACAGACTCAACAAAATTTCCCATTAGGGGTCCAAACTTGTTAATATGGAAGGAAGAAGAGCAGCAAAGGAAGGAGGTCAGGTTCTGCAGAGTTCCCACCATCTGAACATGGCCTTACAGGGGTAGGTGAGGAATGTTTTTTTGGAGGTTTGCTTACTCCACATTCTACAGCGTAAAAAAATAAACAGAGTATTTCCTAGTCTTCATCTCACAGTGTCAAAAAGCTGACCTGCACCTTCTTTCTCCCCCCTTCCCATATTTTTGTGTTTCATTCTGAAGGAACTGGATGCACTTCTCCTCTATTTATAGCTCAAACAATCCAGCCACAAGGCGGGTGGTTTCATTGAAAGACAAACAACCTTCTAACAAAACCCCACTGATTCATAAATGACCATCTCTGCTGACACTGCAGGCTGCAGGGGACTTCAACTACCCTGGGAAGCTGGCCATTTCCTGCAGTACAGAGTAAGAGCCCCTGTGGTTTCCTTGGCCAGGAAACAGCTGCTGGGGTTTTTTTGTCTTTTCTGGGCTTGGTTTTTTTTATTATTTTCTTTTTCTCTTATTTCTTTCATTACAAAAAAAAATCTATTTCTGTATTATTTCATAAAAGGATCAAAATTTAAGATTTTTTTCACTGCTTTAATGTTTTATAATGTTTTTAATGTAATATCTAAAACAGCATGACTTCCATTCCGTCCTTTGTCTGACATACTTATTGATTTCAGATTGTTTTGGGGCTGATTGTTAGCATCTTTTCTCCTTTTAAAATGTACTTCTGAATGTAATGGTTTATTCCCCCACGTTCAGGACTTTTGACCTTTGCACTGGGATTTCTTGTCTTGATCTTGTTCTTGCTGCTGCCTCTCTCTCCCTGAATTAAAGCAAGTTTCTAACCCATCATCACTTTTATTCACACACAAAAGAGGCAGTAGGACAACACGATTTTGTGCTCTGACTCCTTTCAAATTCAGTGGCTTCTGGATGACAAATAAAATTGTTTCTGTAATATTTCAGAGGTAAAACAAATCTTTGTCAAACACAGCAGCTGCATTTTGTTTAGAGTCTTCTTTTATGGAAATGTCCTGGTATCGATGAAATGTAGACTCTGCATCCCTTAGAGAAACCAAGGGGAGGAGATAACTGCATGTCTGTGCAGCATTTCCAAGCACCAAGAGGCAGAAATGTGCATTATCTTGACACTTCCTCACTCCCTGAGTGGGCTCCCTTCCTTTTTAAGACCCACATAAATTAATCACTGTTGTTTGAGCTGAAGATACAGTTGATTCACCCAGCAAAAACTTCTTACACCTGATCCCTCCACTTGAGTTCGCTTCATTGTAGGGATGACTCAGGTGGATGTCTTGTCAAAAGTGTCCTTCCCTCATTCTTTGGCAGAAGGAAAAGAAAACAGAATGAAGGATTAAACAGCAATTTTGGGCAAGCAAAGATCAGTCATTTTTAGGCTGCAGAATCACACCTGAAGGTGAGTTCAGTTAGATCAGCAACCTTCTGCTTTCTGCTTCCTCCTCTCAGGTTCTATGGACATGCTTAAGGAATCTTGTCCTGGGAGCAGCTCCTGGCCCTCACCTCAGTGTTCCACAGCCACATGGACCCCATGCCAGACCTCCCCACCACCTCCACATCCTTCTTCATCTGGCTGTCATTCTGGGGAAAGTGTGGCATATCTGTGGCCTCAACGTTTATCATTCATTCATTTGTGAAAGGTTTGAGATGTTTGGGGTTTTTTGAGTTCTGAACAAGTGAAATAAGGAAACAAACATGTGACAGTGCACCAGAGGGTGTTATGGTATGAGCTGTAAGTTTTGAATATGCACAAGAGCTGTGACAGAGGAATAAAATTACTGAAGTGAAAGGACTGTGCAGAGAGAGGAGAAAACCAGGTGATTCACCCATATTTCCTACATGGCATGACCTTTGGAATAATTTATCACCTGAATTGTGTCCTGGTGTCACCTCACAAGGAGGCCTCTGGTTCCTATCAAAGAGGGGGACATGAATGAGTCTGATCAGACAAAAAAGGGTGACCAGAGAAGTTGTGAAATCTCCATCCTTGGGGATATTTCAATGGAATCTGGATGCTGTCCTGGGCAACAGTCTTGGCGACCCTGCTTGAACCACAGGGGGGAACTACACATCCTCCAGAAGTCCCTTCCACCTGATCCTGTGAATGGATGCAGAATGATCAGGAGAGACAAATGTGGGCATAAAATCACTCTGCCATATAGAAGTGAGAAGGGCAGCAACACTTTGCATACTTTTTGTTTTGTCACCCTGTTGAACAGTTTGACAGGATAAAAAGTATTGCAAAACAAAGGTGAAGACAAGACCTAGTCTGAAAATAGTAGTTTTAGTGGATTTTTGATGTGCTACTTGTTAACGAAGACACATCCAAGACAAAAAGTGTAATTTTTGCACCTTCTTTGGTGGTGTGGGAGAACTGCTGAAATCCATCCCTGGACCCAGACATATTGCAGTTGGCTCTAATTAGCAGAATTCCTTAAAAAGAGGAAGGGAACTGGTAAAAATACTTTATTGGAATTTTTTCTTTTTCAATTTTTTTTTTTTGAATTCTGAAATGCATGTGTTTTGCTAAACATGGGTAATACAAATCAGAACTTTTAAATTTAAAATTTTGTATTTAATTCAAACCAAAATAATTTTAGCATATTTTCCTTCTTACAAAAATTAAAATCCAGCAAGAACAGCAAGAAAGAAAATCCCAAAATAAATTAAAAAAAAGTTAGAGGGTTGTTTACACTTTGCTTAAACTTTTGGCCAAGTTATCTGTTCTCCTACTGTACATCATTTCCTTCAGTTGACTCCAAAGTGTGTCAGCTGGTTTGTTTTTATATTCCTTTTAAACTATACATTTGTTTTAAAAAGTAAAAATAACAGAACAGACTGAAAGGGGGGGATTGTCTTTAAATTACTTAGTTTCATATTTAACATCCCACTGTGTGCATGACAGAACCACAGAAACCAGCAATGTCAAAGATATCATCCAGTTTTTCTTTTTTAAAATGCAGAATTCTATTGGCTTTGATATCAAATCAAAAGAAACCAAAATGGAGCTCCATGTAAAAAATTAAGGCAAATGTTCCTGGCCTTAAAATCCAAGTTACTACTTTATATTTCATTTCTCTAAGGGAGGATTTTCTTAAAATGCAAGTGGGAGATGGGTGCCTGAGTGGATGGAAATCGGACACCTGACTCCCATTTGTGCCTTTGAAAATCCTCCTTTTATAAATCATTGTGGAGTTCCTCTACTGTGATAGAATGTAGAAAGGGACAGCAGGCTTAGAAGTGATGCTTGAAGTCCTCCAAGGACTATGAGGATACTCTTTCTACTTTCTTGCCTTTGAAAGTGATATTCTTAAGTCACTGAATTTAAATATAGCTGTTCTTTTGCAGAGAATTATGGCTTGCAAATTATGATAACCAGCTTTCCTGCTGCTGGTCATTCAAAATTCTGCTGTATGATCTTTTTTTTTTTTAAATGCACTCTTGTTTGCACCCATTTTTTACTAATAGTCCTAATGAATCCCTGAAAGAAGCAGGAAGATGAAAGTGTTCTGTAGCTCATTGGGCCACTGTTTGCTGCAATTATTACAACACTTTTCAGTTCTGTTGCTTTCTCTTTTTTTTTCTTTTTTTTTTCTGTTTTGATTCTTTCTGACTGCCTATTACAGTATCCTAACAAGAATGTACAGGAAATCAATGACCTGAAAAGTTCATCGTGCTGTTATATGACTTAATTTGGAAATACTGTGCAACAGAGTAATACTCATGGTCTAATCCTACCTCAGTTTTTCCCTTCTTGCAACAGTTTTCTGAATCCTTTAAAGACCTGAGACAGCACAACTCTTCTGTAAAAGCACAACCATTTCTGTAAGAGGTACAGTAATAATCAGAGATATTCAGATTTCCAATCACTACTCTTTTCATTCCATGGAAACCCAAGAGAAATGCCATCCCCTCTCAGTTGTGAGGAGGTTTTGAAGGTTTGTTTGTGTTCTCCCCTGGGATAAAGTTTTCAAGGTCTTAAAAACAGACTGGAATTAATGCAGAAGAATAGGCAGTCACTTAAGGAAATGTTATATTATGATGGAATTGGAGATTCAGTTTGAGGAAGACAAAATATTTCTTAATTCATTAATAACTGAGGAGTACATAACACAACACCTAATATATATTGCTTTTTCTATCAACAGACAATTCACACATTACATTTATTGAATGAAATATTAATTGCTTTGCATTTCAGTTAACAACATATTCTTAATGGATCCTGGAATATCAAAAAATACCTGAAGACTGAAAAAAATACTAATGTGATAGTATTCAGAAAAGATGCAAGGAATCATCTGGTGGGCTTCAGGGTTGTCAGAGTGACATGAAGTTATGGAAAATATGTAAAAAAGAAATAGGAATTAAGTGGATGTAAATTCAAACAATAAAATATCACCCAGCACTAATTAATAAACATCTTCTAGAAATCTGAATGTCATCTTTGATGAGACTGTGAGTTTTGTATGGATGATTAAAGGATGAAACATAATACTTTTGGTATTTAAATTAGGTTTTACAATGCCTAAAATGACCTCACAAGGAGATTTCCAACACCTGCTTCATATAATTCTTCAGATGGGTTTAGATAATGTGTAAATCCTTGAGGTCCAAAAGAGTTGTGTGAGTTGCTGTCAAAGGCTGACAGCAGACAGGTCCTCTAAGTCAACCCAACACATTTCTGTTGCCTAAAAAGACAGTATTGATGCTCCCTCTTCTTCTCCCCTTTCTCAACTCCTTCCATTTCAAGCCATTTCTTTCTATCCCAGAGCTTCTCTGACCCTTTGGTGAGCTAATTCAGCCTGCAAAAACCTAATTTGAATTTATTCACTCTTTTTCTGGGCTCATTTTCTTCTGCTTTAATGGGTGAAATGACTCATCAAGAACTCAGGCAAATGTCAGAGCTGGTGTGTGGAAAACAGCTGGAGCATGTGGCTGGGAGCTGGCATGGGGAGGTGGAAAGATGAGAAAAGTGAGAATTCCTTCTTTTGGAGAAGTGAGAGCTGCTGAGTCAGCCCTGGCCATCCATTTGGAGCAGAAAGCTCATTTGGTGCCCAAGCTAAAACATCTCCAAAGAAGCACCTCAGCTGAAGTAGATTTCAAAGAACACATTAAGTTTGAGGGGTTCTGGAATTTGGAGCATCAACAGAAATGTCTCCAAAGCAAGATCTCAGTTGGAGCAGATGGATTCTCTATTGTGATTAAGAAGAAAAGAGGCATTTAAAGTCTACGTTCTATTTTAGAAAAGAAAAAATCTTCCAAGAGGGAAAAAAAAAAAAAAGGAAGGTGTTGGTTTGTGATGCCACAATCCTGAATGAGAGTCTGAGCAGCTCTTTTGTGCTCTGGTGCCCAAATTCTGACAAAGTCCATAATATATGGGCATAAAAATACCCACAGGCTTATTCTCTTGAAAAGCACCAAGTAATACTGTGATAAAAGAATGGCTTCACAGAAAATCCTTTAAACATTGAAGATTAAATGGACATCAGAAAAAAATGCTCACAGAAATCATTTCACTCTGTGAAAGCATTTCTAGTAGGATTCTGCAGGAATCTATATTAGGGCTGAGAAAATTCAGTGTTTCCATAGTGATGGAGAAGTAAACATGACACAGCTGCCAAAAAATAGGTAATTATTGGCAGAATGATAGATAACGATAGTGACAAGGATTTCCTGCAGAACAATCTGACAAGCAGGGTCCATTCAGAGAAAAAAAAAGATATTTTCATCTGTATATTTAGCTGAACATGTTAATATGAGGAACAATACAGAACTGGGGATTGCAGTAAACCCCTAACCCTAAAATTATACAGTACTGCAGTGTAACAGGAAGTCAATATAAAGTCACAGTGAGTTATTGGGCCAGAAGATAATTGCAAATGTTTGAGACGAAGCCAAATATTGATACTAAATATTTATGTGGCATTAGTAGCCAAATAATTGTGCTTGCTCTTGTTGGGTTTATAATTTTAAAATTTTTTTTAGATGATGAATCTACAAAAATTGTTTAAATGCTAGAAAGCAACAGCTTTCATTTCCCTAATTAAAGGGGTTACAGGATTTCTTTTGTTTAAGCCCACATATGTGTGCATCCTGTACGAATTTGCCTGCCCTGAGAAAAAAGTTGTGGCTGCAGGACACAACTCCTCAAACCCAGGGAAATCTCCTCTCACCAGTACAATATTATTTAGTTTCCCTTTGAAGGTAATTTCTTCCAGAGGTGAGATAGCTTTTTCCCTAGGACAGCTTCCCAGGTTCATTTGAGAGTGGCTGCTCCTCTCTCAATTATCTCCATGCTCTTCCCTCGGAGCAACTCCACATGCACAGCCCGGGCTTGAAGGGAGGTTGAGAGGTGATAAGTACATCCAGGAGCAGGAAACCAGGGGTTTTAAATGTCTGTTTGATCTAGCAGAGAGAGCTGTAACACAGCAATGCTGAACCAAGCCAAATTCAAGCTGTAAAGTGGGTACCTGCTGTAAACAGAGAAAGGGATTCAACAGTGGAACAAATTACCAGTGGAAGTGTTGGTTCCTCTGTCTCCTGGTGTGTTCATGTCAAGCATAGATGTCTTTGTGGTTGTCAAACAAATTGCAGCTGGGTTCAATTTAGGCACAATAAAATGTTTCAGAGGGTCAGTGTGCTTAGCTGAAGGTTTTAGCTGCATCCATCTGCATGGTTGTCAGCAAAAGTACTTTTAAGGAATTATTATGCAAGTGCTTTTAATGTTATTTATTACATAAGTTATTCTGGAGTTGATTAAGTAATAATATATAAAATCCAGGGTTTTTTACTTGAAGGTCCACTTAACTTGTTTTCTCCAGTGAGGCTGATGAAGATATGGGAATCTCAGCATTTTACAGGACTAAATGACTTTTCCTTTTCTGTATGATTTATCTCTTAGTTCTTGAAATCGCTCCTCAGCGTTTTAAGGACATTTTAAGATTTTTTTTTTCAAACTTCTCTACTCTGTGAGTAAATCCCACTTGCTTAAGCCTTAGCTCTACTCTCCCACCCTGCTCTGTGCTGGGGAGGGCTCACCTCAAGTCCTGTGTGCAGTTCTGGTCACCATAATAAAAGAAAGCTCTTAAACTATTGGAGAACATCCAAAAGAGGGCACCAAAGATGGTGAAGAGCATTGAGGACAAACCAAAGGAGGAGGGGCTGAGGGCACTTGGTCTGTTCAGCCTGGAAAAGAGGAGACTGAGGGGAGACCTCACTGCAGTTACAGCTTCCTTGTGTGAGGAAGAGGAGGGGCAGGCTCTGGTCACTGCTCTGTGGTGACAGTGACAGGGAATGGCCTGAAGTTGTGCCAGGAGAGGTTTAGGATGGATATTAGAAAAAGGTTTTTCTTACTCTTTTCTATTAGTAAGAGGGTGTTTGGGCACTGGACCAGGCTGCCCAGGGAAGTGGTCACAGCACCAATCCCGGCAGAGTTCAAGGAGTGTTTGGACAATGCTCTCAGGCACAGGGTGTGACACTCGGGGTGTCCTGTGCAGAACTCAGTGATCTTTGTGGGCCCCTTCCTACCCAGCCTATTTTGGGATTCCGTGATTGATGTGATTGCAAGAGTAAATCACAACATCAATGGTTTTTAAAAGAGAAATGAAATATTAACACCTGCTCTCACAAAATCAGTTAACAAAACTAGTATTTGCACCCTCTGGGATTATAATACAAATAAAGAAGAAGGAGAACGATTTAAAGAAAATCCAGGTGTGACTAGTCACCTAATTCATATGAGAGTTTCCCAAAACATTTTTGCAAATGAAGTGAATGAATTGCATAGTACTAAATTAGAGAACAGCAAATATATATCTGTTTAAACATTCATGCTCAATACTTTCAGGATTCAAAAGTATTTTTGAAGAACACCTGGCTTATTGAATACTCCAATAGCATGACCCCTCTAGAAGCAGCACAGTGATTAACTGTGTTTATTGTTTATTTATGAAAATGTTCTTGACTAAGCTTTATCTTTTTTTCCTATTTTTTAACTCAAGCAGACTTAATGGCCAGACTGTAAAGCAAGATCTTAATTACAATATGATGGCAAGATGGAATAGTTCTAATTAGAGAATTGTAATATTCCATGTGTATGGAAGGGATTTGCAGTGTAGTTAGTTTGATGTAGATGTCTCTCAGCTTGAATCTCACAGCTTTTTTCTCTAAAAATTACCCAAATCCTGATTTGTTTTTTTTTTTAAGATTTGAGGGTCTTGCCATTCTCTGAAAAATTTTAGTGTGAGTCTTTTAAGATTGCAGTTATACATGTGAGAACATTTGTGTGAGTAAGTATTTAAATGTGATTTTAAGAAGTGATTTCTTTAAAGTTCATCAATTAAATGTCCATTTTTTAGATATCTAGTAAAGCAACAGTTTTTTGTGGGAGAAAAAAAAAAAGAAAAAACAACAAAACCTTTGTTGCTGCTTCAATTACACAGAGAATTTGATACTCAAAAACCCAGAGTCTGTGTATTGCCTATACAGACTTTTCCAAGGACTCATAGAGAGCTTCTGTGTTGGGTTTTTGGCGCTTGCCTGAGCCATTTTTTTAAAGATGCATAATTTGATCCTGAAACTTTTTAATTATAATGTCTAATTGAAACACTCACATTTCAATTAAAACAAAGTAGTCTAAAACCATAGGGTGTTAGAAGCTTATAAGGAGGGCATAATTTATTGCCATTTTGATGATCCCTAAGTCTTCAACTTGTATCAGTTATAAATAACTCATTTGAAAATGAATACAAGTGAAATTAGCTAAACTGACACCAGTTTCTTTTTGTGATCTGAAAATATATGGATAAATGGCAAGAAAATGTTAATTGACCTTAACCTTTTCTGAGATAAGTCTCTTCAGTAATGTAGTAATAGTTGGCACTTATATAGTATAGTACCTCTTATCTGAAGATCTCAAAGATCCTTACAAAAATTAATTAAATCTCACAGCACTTCTTTGACGTAGGTATGTGAAGTATTAAATAGGTGATTAAACTGGAATCTAGAGGCTAAAACTAACATTTGCAAAACAGGATGCCTAATTTTAGGGCCCTCAATCTGGTTATTGTGATACCTTAGTCTCTATAAAGCCACACTTGCCATTGATCCCAGGGCTCTAATGACTGATAGGCACAGAGCTTTTGACTAAAAGGTCTTCGATGCAAGGAATTGATTATTTTGGCCTTTATAATGCCAAGCCAATCACAGGTCAGATAGTGCAGAGAGTCCTACTTGGAGGAAGCAAAGACATTCCCTCACCTCTAACACCTTCTAATTCCACTCAGAGAACACAGAGAATTTATCTTTGCGCTCCTTCACTGTCCAAGACACCGGGATGAGCTTTCTCCTGGAGGTGCCTCTCTCCACCAGCAGTGGGGGCAACCAAGGAACTTGCTGAGAGTGATGCTAATTTTGAGAGAAAAAATTTCACCCCAATTGGGGTGAATCCTACACTAATGAACCTGACTACCACAGCATTGTGACAATTCCAGCATTAAGAAAGCACAAGGAATAGGTACAAGGAATATTAACAGACATCCTTTAAATACAGCAATGTGAATCGTGTATTTCTTCATCACTTTGAAACTAGAGACATAAAGATAGAATAAGCTTTGTAATTATTACCTCATATCCTTGTTAACATATGCTGCAGTCTGGATAACCATAAAAAGCTCCATTCCTGAGCAAGGCTTGCAATCATGAAGCTTGGAAATGTAAGTTGGTGTCAAGCAAGGTGTAACCACATATTTGTGTGGATGAACGTGATGGTGCATGCACACAACTCACCTTAATTCCAGGAATTCCTGCCTGAGGAAGAAATTCAGTGTCAATTCAAATAGAGGTATCTGTGCAGGATGGGAACCCTCTCTTGCATGTAATTCATCCATGGTGGATTTGAGGAGGAAGACTTAATCTCACCAACAACCAAGGATTCCCCCTTGGAATTAATTAGGATTATGAGCGGAGGTGACAATTTGTCTTTGCACAGAGCTCAGAAGTCCATCAGAAATCTCCTAGGAGAGACTGGGCAGTCTTTGGGACTCCCACCATTTAGGGGAGACAGGTAATAATTTATTTTCAGCATCTCAGCCCCCAGCTCCCAGGTGTCTTCTCATCTGATGTAAGAAAAGTTTTGAATTCTGACTTCTAAGAGCCCCATGTTGGGTATTTCCCAAACCTTGGAAGATCTCAAGCATACATACTTTTATGTCCTAAATTTTCACTACCCATCTCTCTTGTTGGTTTGGTTCTGTTCCTTTCTACTTGAATCTTGAATGCAACTTACACAGGTAAAAGCAAAAGCAGACAATTGATGGTGAAAATTGAGGTGAAAAATAACTACCAAAAAAATAATCACTTGATATTCAGTCTCACAAGCACTTTGCAGGACTGGGCCACCTTTATCAATGTCACAGTGCACCAGCAGGATATGGCAATTGATAAGACCTTGACCCAGCTTCCCTCGAAAAAATAGAGATATCTTCTTTTTTTATTGCTTTCTTTTTGTTTTGCTTTGTTTTGTGGGGCTCTAGAACCGCTGCATGATTTTGTTGTATCCAATAAAAAACTTTACTCTATCTAATTTTGTAGGTTTCATTTGTTTCCAGGTGAAGATCAGTGAAGTGAAAATCTCTCAGAAGAATCAAATGCATTTCTGAGTATTTTATTAAAATAACAAAAGACAAGTTCCAAAAATACTTTTTGTGCTGCTGTCACTGTGAAATCCTTGAATGGGAATATTCAGGGCAGAATAGGACCAGCTGGAGCTACTGAGTGTAATTCTGGGGATAACTTACACTTTTATATCCCATGGGGCCAGTAATGCACATTTATGTATTCAGCACCACAAAAGTTTGCTGTCATTCCTTGAGAGTTTTCTTAGAAAAAGTTGTATTCCTGTTCTGCTCAGCACATAGGGAGCACATGCTTTTTCTAGATGTCTCCATGAGCACAAGCATGGTGAGCACATTCCACATTACTCAATTGCACAGCTGGCATTTTCTAAAATGGCATGTTGAGTATTTCCTCACAAGCTCGGAGCACATCCCTGAATCAGCTTAAAAAAATACAGAGCCAAATTAAGTACAGTTTTCTTTCCTTAGATTAATTTGCATTTTCTAATTAATTTCCTCTTTGTAGATCTAGTAACAATGGGATTTGGCTAGATCAGTAAATTTTGGAATTGAACTGTTGTTTTATGTGTCAGTCTTCCTTCAATAGTACTTTTAAAGTTAGCAGCTCCTCCAATGGATTAAAGCAACCTTATACACCATGAAAGAACACCTTAAGTGCACCCAAAAGATCATTTTCAATTGAATTTTGCATTCTCTTTGAAAAAAAGATCTTATGCAAGGCCATCAGCTGTATGGGATCCAATTAATAACCAGGAAGATGACTGCTGGTTCAGTTATTTATAAAAGCTTATTTATCAGTATGACCACTGAGAAAGTCAAAACCCTTGGCCTAGTTTATGTTTTCGGCTGGATTTAGTGTTGCCCATCCTGTCACCTTATAAATAATTCTTATATCATTATTGGTGCTGAAACAGCATCAGATCCATGTTGTGGTATTTAAAATTCAGAAAGTGCCACGGCTGAGTTTGAACTTTGCCCTCCCACAAATGAGTGCTGTGATTCCAGGAGAAGCCCTCTCCTCGTGCCTGTTGGCAAACCACACAAAGCCTCCTTGTTCAGCACCTGTCTGACACAGCAGCCCCTTTTGGGGCTCCTTTTGGGGTTCACTGCAAAGACCTGCCCCACTCAGCTGCTCTGAGTGTGTGGGACTGATTGGCACAGCAGCAGAGAGCCCTGCAAACCACATCTGTTACCTGATCCTGCCTGCTGACACATCCATACATCTCCCAGGGAGCCTTTTCAGCCTCTCCTCACAGCTGCTTCCAGTTCCTCTCTGGTCCTGTTCAAGTTTTGCACATCTGTGTGAGTCTCTCTGTGCCTTGGATCCCAATCTCCTTCCAGTGCCTCTCTGTGTGCATTGTACTTGCTGGAGATCTGCTCAGCCTCATCCAGCTGCCTCAGGGTTTTGGTGGGAAGGGGTTAAATCTGGTGGATTTTTAGCACAATTCAGACAGCAAACTCTTCTCTTCCTGCTGCCCAGCAGAGCAGTTTGCTGCTCATATGGGACCAGCACTCAGCTGACAAATAACCCCACTGACACCAGCACAGCCCCGCAGATTTATATCAGCTAAGGAGCCAGATTTCCAGGGAATGCTGAAGGCCTATCTGCTCACGCAGGCTTTTGCTTCTCAGGCTGTCAGAAAGACACTGGACTTAACCTTTGCTGTTGGCCTGACCTTTCAAAGCCCAGTCCCAAGCACTGCTCCTCCCCACCTGGAGCCAGGGATCTAATCAAGCTTCTGCAGCCTGAGAACCTCCCTCGGTGCCTGAGCTCTGGCCCCAGTCTGGGGATAACTGAGGCAGCTGCAAAGCTCATCTATGTTCAAAGGCATCCAGGGTGGGGGACTTGGCTTGAAAGACAGATTTTAAGGTTGAATATTTGTTTTTTCCTCTTCTTGTTGCCAATAATAGTTGGTCACACGCAGTTATATTTGCAGGACTGTCTCTTTAGTAGCTGTAATTTTGCAAACACAGATAGTGATAGGACAAGGGGCAATGGTTTCAAAATAAAATATTTAGATTGAACATTAAGAGAAAACTTTTTACTCAAAGGGTGGTGAGGCCCTGGCACAGGTTGCCCAGAGAATTTGTGGATGCCCCATCCCTGGAAGTGTTTGAGGTCAGGTTGGCTGGGACTCTGAACAACCTGGGATAGTGGAAGGTGTCCTTGCCTATGGAAGGGGGTTGGAAGTAGTGGATTTTTAAGGTCCCTTCCAACCCAAGCCCTTCTACGGTTCTAGGGACACCTGGAGCTCCAGGGAAGACTACAAAAATGACCATTCAGTTTTGATTGCCTGTTCTCAATTTTCCAGCCCTGGAGAGATCTATAACAATAAACACTTGCTTTTAGTAAATCAAGGTAGACACACAAAAGGAAGATACACCTCACAGTAGCCAACAACATTAAACATTTTTAAATAGCTTGTCTTGTGCTATTTTTTAAATCTACTTTCTATATTGTAACTGATGACTTTATAACTTGCAACTTGTTTAATGTGTCCCTTCTGATTGTTCAAGTGCTCAGATATTGAGTGATGCTGGAAGCCAAATGAACAGGAGCTGTATATCCTGTCCTTGCAGTAATAGAAACAGAACACAAAAGTTCATCATTGAAAACAGTCCCTGGTGGATTTAGGTGACCCTGTAAAAAGATGCCATTCATAAAATCTATTAAACTCCATTTTCAAACCTGTTGTTATGAACAACAACAACAATCAGTTCTTGCTGTGCGCTTTTGGAGCATGCAAGGAAATATCTCATTGTTTAGGCAGCAAGTTGGATGAAGACAATCTAAATTCAGAACAACTACAGAGATAAATTAGCTAAAGTCCATGGCAGTGAACACAATAAAATAATGCGAGGAGGGTTTGTGTAATTTCTGTTTCTAAACATTGTGCTCTGACTCTTTCCTTTATTGCCAGCTCAAATATCAGCCGAGTATGACCAAGTTTCTAAATTCCAGCAAAGACTTACAACTAAAGCCCCTGGTTGTGCCTTCTGAAGCATGTCTAAAACTGTAGTCAGGTAAAATTTCCTACTGATCCATGAAATGCTAAAGTTTAAACAGCACCATTTAGCTGCAACCACCTGTTTCAATTAATTCTCTTACATGTTTCATGCCTTGAAAGCTTTTGTCTTTCTCTTCAAGTCGCTCTCTCAAGGACCACAGATGTTTTGTTTTTGCTGAAGCCCTACTATGCTAAAAGAGGTGAATTAAATAAATTTACAAAACATAGCATTCATGGGCATCCATCATTTGCAATGTATGTAGGCAGAGTTGTCAAACAGAGAAACAATCCTAAAGGAGTTGGCAAAACAGCAGCCAGCCTCGTGCTGTACTTACTGGATATCTCATTCTGTTACACACTCAGGGGGAAAAATACTTTCCTAAGTGGGGGAACAGAGCTGCTGGTTATAATCCTTGCTCTCCTGCTGGCCTGGCAGACAGTATTGTATGGGAAAGCAGAGTATCTCTCTGGGTCTCCTGGATGGGCAGGCCCTCAGCCTGTGTCAGAGACAGTGGTGGCTTTTGGTCTGAGCCCATGGGAAGGACTGCCAGGGCTGTCTGGGGATTTGGAGGTCACAAGAGTTTGATTGGTGTGATTTTTGTTACGTCACTGGGTGAGAAAATAGGGTTTTTAGATTTTGCTATATAGGAAAAATGGGGGCAAGATGCAGGCAGGTCAGTGTGATAAAAGCACANCCTTCCAAACCATCTTGTGAATTTATGCTGAGATCTCTCTTTGCTCAGTGTGAGGCACCACCTTTGGCAAGAGCCCTTCAGTGTAACACTGAGGTGGACAATAATCTGACACCAGAGAATCATACACAGCTTTTCACATTCTTGATAAAACTGGAGGCACTGCATTGAGTGCTGTGTGACCAACAACACACAGTATGGAAATAAGCTGATACCCAGCTGCAATGCAATGCAAATGCAATCGAGTTTTGTCTCAAATACTTTCAAAATCCTCAGGTAGCCCTTATTTCCCACCTATGGCTCTTGTACAATGTGAAGGCCTCCTGCTCTTGCCAGTTAACCACCACCCTCCCTGCACTGCAGGGCTGTCACACATAACCTGTGATTCTTTAAGGAGACCTGCAGCTCCTTGAATTTCCAAACAGAGAGAAGGGCAATGTTATGTCTTTAGAAGTGGGCTAACAGGATCATTTATCCCTCTTTGTGCTGTTTTTCATGAGGAGCATAGTAGCGCATTGCAGAACTGGATCTGCCTCACATCATCCATAGGGTGCCTTTGGATCATCCTTTGAGTTGTTCTATACCCAAACCTGATACACACCACAGACACCCCATAGCCATTTATCCAGCAGAGCTTTCCCATCAAGCATCCTGAATCTATAAGTTTATCATTTACAAGGCTGCAAAGAATCATCTCTGCCACTGTCACCTTCTGTCACAACAGCCACAACCATCTCACCTTCCCAGAACTTCACTCCCTACCAGTCGCACATCCCCTTTACACTAATATAACTTCAAAATGCCTGTTCCTTGTTCCTTTTGCTCCAGCAGGAAAATATGGAAAGAAGTCTCCAGCATCTCCTCTTATAAAAGCAACATGAATAAAATCCCAATTCAACAAAAAGCAACACCTGTGTGAGAAGATCTTTGTCTGATTTTGCCTGCTTGGTTTCAGTTTCAAGGAGAACAGTGGTTTTCTTTAGTCTAGTCAAAAGCAATGTAGTTCCATTGGTTATAAAATATTTTAAAATATTGTGTTTAAACAGTTGTAGAAAAGACAAATTTTGCTCCATGGCAGTATAAGAGAGAAGGGTCTGCACAACAGCTTTTAAAATTGTTCCAACTGGAATAGATACTTCCCATACACAATGAAAAGGATTAGAGGGGAGATCTTAATTAAGACTTCCATATTTGTTTGTATGTTTATTTGGATTTTCTTTATGCTGAGAATTTTTGTGGGACACTTGAAACAAATGTTTTATGACTGAATGTCTTATTTAATTCCAATAATAATGTCCAAGGCTTTTTCAATGCCTTCCTGAGAGTTACAAAATGATAGCTTTGCTCAGTTTGGGGAATGTACATGATGAGTATTGCAAATGAATTTGTCAGTAGCTCCACCTTAAAATTTCCCATTTTGTTGTGGGGAAAAAAAAAAAAAAAGAAAAAACAAACCAAAAAAAACCACCCAGACACAAAACTGCCAAAATTTCTAAATCTGTTTCCACCATGTGAGCCACTAAGCCAGGTTTTGGAGAGAAAGAACTTTTAGGAGGGTTCTTGCTCTATTGGCAGAATTTGAGGCACAAATGCTGCAAAATAATGAGAATTGTTTCAAAATATGAACAGGACAATATTTTAAAAATGTAAAATAATATTTGAAAAAAATGGCAGGGATTACTCAAGGTGTTAAGCCCTGAGACACTGATATTTTCTTATCAAATTTTTAAACTTAAGGCCTTTGTGTGCAAAAAACTTTTCCTGAGACTGCTCAGCAACACACCAAAGTTTTCATTATTCTACTTGCCATCATGTATCAAGGTGCTGGAATTATAATATATATATTTCTATACTTTTAATTCAGCATGAGATGATTTTTTTTAGAATTCTTGGTCAAATGCATCTCAAGTTCAAATATGAGGGAGCTTCAGTGTCGATTTTGCTACAAAAAGAAAGGCCAATGACTCATAACATTTTGCTCCAAGTGGGCAATCATGAATTGCTGAGTCCAAAAACCTCCTGGCTTTAGCATGATACTGGAGTAAAGCTGAGCATTAGATGTGGGTGAGCATTATTAACCTTTCCCTCCCTGCTGAAATCTGAGGGCTCTGGGAGAAGGTTTCAGCCTTGTTTCAATCTGTAAAGCTCCAGGAAAGCACTTTGCAGATACTAAAAGGTGCTTTGTTCAAAATATGCTCAGACCCTACTGAAGTGATTTTGTTTACCTAGAAAATATTAATATTTTATATCAAGAATTAGCTCTTTGTATTGTAAATAAGCAGAAGATGCTACTTTAATGACTCTTAATGTGACTGAAAATTTAGCAAGAAGATCAAGGAAATTAACGTTTTTTCCTTTGTTTTTTCCTGCTCTATTTCCAGGAAACACATCCGGCATCTCAAGGAGGGACTATCACAGTGCTACAGGAGACACCACTATCACAAGACCAATTCAAATAATAGAATTTTTTAGGTTGGATACAACTTTTAAGGTCATTAAGCCCAAACTTTGAACCAGCACTGCCAAATCCACCACTGAACCATGTAAATCACTCCAGAGGTTCACACAGCCAATAGAGAGAAATGCACTTGGAGGATTCAGTTCATCTGATCTTAGCACTGTCCTCTTTCCACCAAAATTGTACACACCTGTGGAGTTCAAGGAATGCTTAGAGGTACATTTCAGTTACTCATTTTAAGCACCAGCCTTTATTTATTCCTTTCACACTTATTTTTTCACACATTTCTCCCTGTCTTCAGCCAACCATGACAGCAGCTAGCCTTGTAGAAACAGATATGTGGAACTTAATACAGGAAGAAACCAACAGGTATCCAAGCAAATAATTCTGCCTTTTGATGCAGGTGTTTCTCTCTCTCCATTGCAGTCTGGAGGTGGGTGGCTCTCCTGGGTAGATGTATTCAAATTAACATCATTCCAGCTGTGTCTCCATAGTATTCCTGTGAGGTGACAGCCCTGCCAGACACAGGGTGTGAAAGCTGGGGGAGCTGTGCCTCCTGAGTTCCTCAGTCTCAGATTAAATCTCATTTGGAGATGCCATCCTCATGAGAGTTTGGGGTGTGTTCTTCTGTTGTTGAACATTTTTGAAAGACATCACTTTTAAATGACGATTCAAATCTGTAGAGATTGGAGAGGGAATAAAATCTGAGGTGGTTACCCATCTGGAGGAAAGAAAAACCCAGGACTGCATTTATCAGTTCTGATTTTCAAGCAGGATCTCTGTGGAGACGCAGACACATGACTGCAGTTCTGATTAAAATACCTAATTTCTAAAAAGATTCTATTGCTCAGTATTTTCCTGTGGGTCAGTCTAATTTGGCTTATGTATCTAAGTCCAAATGATACATGGCTTATGTATCTAAGTCCAAATTTTGGAGTTTGCTTTGCAAACGAGCTAAATCAAAATATAGATTCTGCAGCACTTTGAAATGCAGCCACCAGCATTTCATTCTTCCTACATCTCAGACCCTAAAGAGTCCCCCATGCTACTCATCCTCAAAAGAGGATAGAGAAATTTCATTTTATTCCATGGAATGTCTCTTCTCTATTTTGAACTCAGCATTAATTCATATCCTGGCGCCCAACAAGCTGCAGCCTGACTAGAAAGAGTGAGATTAGCTTTCAGAAAACTTTCCAGGCTAAGGATAATATAGATATTTCATGTGTCACTCTCTTATCCTTATCACAGAGATCTATAGAAATGACTTTCTGGCATTCCTCTACTTATCTGTTGCACAGCATTACAGATCTGTAAGATTACACTTTCTGTGGGCTCTGAGATTCTCTCCTGAATCCAGATACTCAGCATTGTTTTCGCCACACTTGGACTTTGTTCCACTTTTAGCAGCAGCATGAAGTCAGTCACATTTAAATCAGATGAAAACCTGAATTTTTCATATTAATTAAAGTTCAATAGATTCCTTATAAAGAATAGATGAAAGGAGCAGCAGTGACACGGGAGTCGTGTAGGCCGGATTTTCTGCAGATTAGCTAAAGCTGCTATGAACTCCCTCCCCAGCTCTCTCAAATATTTCCTGATTTTCTGAAGAGATTGACAAATAAGGTTTTGCATAATAGCACAGAAGCAATTTCCTAATCATTTCCACAATGTAAAGAAGAGATAGAATTAGAAAAAATATTTTAAAAAAAGAAAAAAAGACTGACATGAGAAAAACCCCAGGACTGCCTCTTCAAAGTGTAGTTTCTTGAAAAGCTGTTAAATGCACAGGACCCTGATCTCCCTCCAGTGTAATTCTCCCAGTCACACTGGGTTACAATGGTGATAAATTTAGCTTTGGCATGTTCAGGGACACGTTCCTGGGAAAAGAGCTAGTAGAGTCTCTTAAACTGTGGATTTTTGGAAACTGATCGAATTGATTATTTATAAAAGAAAACTCCCACTTTACAGTAACAGCTCCATTTTTGAGGTCATGGACTATATTATCATAGAATCACAGAATAATTTGGATTAGAAGAGACCATTAAAGGGACACCTTCCACCATGCCAGGTTGCTCAGAGCCCTGTCCAACCTGACCTTGGACAATTCCAGGGATGGGGCATCCACAGCTTCTCTGGGTGACCTGTGCCTGTGTGTTATCACCCTCATTGTAAACAATTTCTTCCTAATGTGTGAATCTACCCTCTTTAATGCCATTTTCCCTTGTCCTTTCACTACAGGCCTTGCTAAAGGATTTGTCACCATCTCTCTTATGAGCCCCCATGAAGCGCTGAAAGGCTGCAACAAAATCTTCTGGAATTTTCTCTTCTCCAGGCTGAACAACCCCAGTTTTTTCAGCTTTTCCTCATGGGAGAGATGGTCCAGCCAGTTGATTGTTGTGTCCCCCCTCTGGTCCTGCACCAACCAAGTTACTCTTACCACAAATGTTGCAGATTCTTGATTTGCTTTTTTGCTGGTGAAGAACCTGTTGCTAAAACGCATCACATTTCCTTGAATATTCAGAAGAGGCTTAGTTATACATCCAGAAGTCAAAGTAAGTAATTTAAAAGAGGAAATTGTGAAAGTGTTTTAATTGAATTTAAAATATAGGTAAATTAATAAACAGGTTAACAGTTATATTAATGACAGATTATCAACCTGCCTTTTAATAAGTTCTGTTTTAAACAAACCACTCATTATTTAAGGAAATTTTGCTTGTGGACTTCCCCACCTTTTTCTAATTAAAATTTGTTAAACAACTGGTAGTTAAAGTAGCAAGTCTATATTTTTCAGAAAGAGGTCAGTCAATGCTATTATTAGTTAACATTGCCGAGG
>VWYE01013472.1:0-12589 GCA_013398995.1 Alaudala cheleensis
AAAGGAAAGGAAAGGAACCCAGCCCCCCAACAGGGGTACAGGGGGCTACAGGGGTGGCTTCTGTGAGAAGTTGCCAGAAACTTCCCCATGTCCACCAGAGCCAACACCAGCTGGCTCCAGGATGGACACACCACTGCCAAGGGTGGGTCAAACAGAGATGGCAGTGACACCTCAGGGACAATGGATTCTAGAAGGGAAAAGTTCTGAAGCAGATGGAATTGCATGCAGGGAAGAGCAGAGTGAGAACATGTGAGAGGAACAGCTCTGCAGACACGCAGGGCAGTGCAGAAGGAGGGGCAGGAGCTGCTCCAGGTGCTGGAGTTGAGATCCCCCTGCAGCCCACAGAGAGGAGCCCACACTGGAGCAGGTGGATGCCCAAAAAGAAGGATGTGAGCCTGTGAAAAGCCCATGCTGAAATCCCTGTGGATCCCTGGGCAGAGGAGTCCATGCTGGAGCAACTTTGCTGGAAGGACTTGAGGCCCTCTGGGGACCCACACTGAGGCAGGAGAAGGACTCCCAACTTCTCTCCCTGAGCAGGAACAAGGTGTGATGAACTGACCGTGACCCCCATTCCCATCTCCCTGTGCCACTGGAAGGAGGAGAGAGAGCCTGGGAAGGAAGGAGGGGGTCGGGGAAAGTGTTTATAGAATCTATTTTACTTTTCATTTTCCTGCTATTCTTTTGATAGGTAATTAATTAAATTCCTATCCCTAACAATATGTTTTGTCTGTGAATGCCATCCCTGGCCTGGCCGGCGATGCTGGGCCTGATGTACCCAGCACACGGATGGCCCTCCTGGCTGCGAGGGCACTCCTGACTCAGATCCACATGGGCATAGATTAGGACCCCCAGATCCCTTCCCGCAGCTGCTCTCCAGCCTCTCCTTTCCCAGTCTATACACATAGCCAGGGTACCTGGAAGAGGAGGAGGAAGAGAAGAAGGCATGAAGAAGGAGAAGCAGGGGGAGGACGGATGAAGGACGAGGAGGAGGAGTAAGGATTCAGCAGAAAAAGAAGCAGCCAGAGGAGGAGGAGGGGAAGAGGAGAGAGAGGAGCAGGAGCAGGGGCCGGGGCAGGAAAAGGAGGAGCCACAAGTCCACTGCTCACTGTAACTGCAGCACCCCCGGCCTGGGAGCATCGGTGTTCCCCTCCGCGTCCCGCAGGTGACGGGGGAGGGTCAGCTCGCCGCAAATATAACGCGGATTCCTGGTAGAGTTTTTCTGGGAGGGGGATCTTAGGATCTTCCGGGACGCCAAAGCTGAGCCGGAAATGCCCTTTTGGGAGATACTGGAGTGTCCCCGGGAGGTGGGGGTTTTTGGGGTGGTCCCCGTGGCGGCTGGTCGAAGAGCCCCGTCGGTGGGCGGGGGAATGCCGGGTTCCTAGAGCCGCGGTGGTGGTTGGTCTTCCTGCTCAGGCCCCGCCGCATCCATTGTTATCCCGCTCTCGTGGCGATCGCCCGGTACTGGCGGGGGGGGTGAGACACCGGGTTTGGGGGCACTTCGGAAGAGCCGAGCCTTGGTGGGGAAGCCCCGGAGAGAGGTGATACCGGAGCTGGGGGATCCCCAGCAGCCTGGAGGGGGGTCGACTACAGAGAGGAAAAAGCGTGGAGAGGGAGTACCCTCGGGACCCAGAAACGGAGGACCCAGAGAGGAGGGAGCGCCGGCAGCCAGGGGAAGGGATAGGTTGGAGAGGCAACCCAAGGAATGCCAAAATGGGAAACCCAGGGGGGACGGGGCGGGGGGCGGGGAGAACTGTCGATCGCCCAGCATCTTGAAGCAGAGAGTCAAAGGAGAAAAAGACACACAGGACTTCCTTTCAAAACCCTCGGTATCCCTAAGCAGGGGGACCACGGAGGAGGGGAGGGACACTACCCACTTGACCCCCAGCAACCCAGAGAAGAGCGACCACCAGAAGCTCAAAGTGGGGAGACCTCTGGGATTCTCGGGACCCCTGGCATCCTAGAGGATAAGGATGCTCAATACACAGAGGGACCCCAGCAGCTTGGACAAGGGGGACCACTGAAACACCAAAGTGGAGAGAACAGAGAAAGGGAACTCCTGGGAGATTTTTCTTTGGCAGAATCTTGATCCTTTGAAGTCTTTTGGGGGTGAATCTTGGTATTTTGATTGGTTTTTTGGGCTAAATCTTGGCCATTTGTAGTTTTGGAGGCTGAATTTCCTATTTTAGAGGGAGTTTTGGCTGAATATTGGGGGTTTGGGGGCTGTGTCTTAGTTCTTTGGAGGCTTTTATAGAGACAAGATGCCCAGTGATTTCCAGAGATGGACTTGGGCAGGAGGAATCACCAATCCAGCACACCACGTCTTGGTTTTTTCTGCCAAAACCAGGATTTCTCATTTCCAAAACCTTGGCTGGATGAAGGAGGAGATGGTAAGAAAGAGGAAGATGCCCTGGGACACCCAGGCAGGTGAGGAGGAAGTTACTGCCCCATTCCCCCTCTCCTCTGCCTCATCTCTCAGCCCAGCATCGCTCCTGGCTGCAGGACAACCCCGCTGCTGATGCTGTCCTGCTGGGTATGAATTAGGGGGGCATGTCCTTCCTCTTCCCTCTGGCACAGAGGCAAATCTCCTTCCTCCTTTCTTCGTCCTTCCTTCTACCTTCTCCTTGTTTCTCCCTCCCTTTTCTTCTGCTTTTTCCTTCCTCTCCTTGTTCCTTCTCCTTCCTGTCTCTTCCTCCTTTTCCTTAATGCTCCTTCCTTTTATTTCCTTTCCCTCATTCCTTCCTCCCCTTCCTCCTTCTTCCCCTTCTTTTTCTGTTCCTTCTTCTCCTTCCTCCTCCTTTTTCATTCCTCCCGTTCTTCCTTCTTCTGTCTTCCTCATTTCCTTCTTCTCCCTGTTCCTCCTCCTTCTTCCTTCCTCTCTNTGCTGGGTATGAATTAGGGGGGCATGTCCTTCCTCTTCCCTCTGGCACAGAGGCAAATCTCCTTCCTCCTTTCTTCGTCCTTCCTTCTACCTTCTCCTTGTTTCTCCCTCCCTTTTCTTCTGCTTTTTCCTTCCTCTCCTTGTTCCTTCTCCTTCCTGTCTCTTCCTCCTTTTCCTTAATGCTCCTTCCTTTTATTTCCTTTCCCTCATTCCTTCCTCCCCTTCCTCCTTCTTCCCCTTCTTTTTCTGTTCCTTCTTCTCCTTCCTCCTCCTTTTTCATTCCTCCCGTTCTTCCTTCTTCTGTCTTCCTCATTTCCTTCTTCTCCCTGTTCCTCCTCCTTCTTCCTTCCTCTCTCTCCTCAATCCCTCCTCTCTTTTTTCCTTTGACTCTCTCATTCCTTCTTCTCTCTCCTTCTTCCTTTCTCTCCTTTCTTCCTCTCCTTTCCTTTTCTCTCCTTCTTCCCGCATTCTGCAGGGAATAAGCTGCACACAGAGACCAGGGAAGATAAATCCCCATGTCAGAACCTCATGGAAGAGGCCATTTTAAGCAGCTCCAAGGCACTGGAAGTCAACAAGGAGGAAAAGCCCCAGAGATCCCCCATAAGGCATGGCTGCAAACCCAGCCCAGGGTGCTCTGAGGGGGAAAGACCCACCCTGTGCCAAGAAGACAGCCAGAGCTTCAGCCAGAGCTCTGACCTGGTGATCCATGAGCAGCTTCATGACAGGGAGAAACCCTACAAATGCTTGGAATGTGGGAAGAGCTTCAACTGGAGCTCCCACCTGATCCGCCACCAGAAGATCCACACCGGAGAACGGCCCTACACATGTGGGCAATGTGGGAAGAGCTTCAGCCAGAGCTCCGACCTGGTGGTCCACCAGCGCCTTCACACAGGGGAACGCCCCTACAAGTGCTCTGAATGTGGAAAGAGCTTCAGCAAGAGGTCCAGCCTCACATACCACCAGCGCTTCCACGCTGGGGAACGGCCACACATTTGCTTGGAATGTGGGAAGAGCTTTATCCAGAGCTCCCACCTCATCAGCCACCTCCGGCTGCACACAGGGGAACGGCCATACAACTGCTTGGAATGTGGGAAGAGCTTCAACCGCAGCTTCAGCCTTGTCATCCACCAGCGTGTCCACACTGGGCAACGGCCCTATGAGTGTCACGAGTGTGGAAAGAGGTTTCAGACCAGCTCCGAACTCCTCATGCATCAACGGATACACATGGAGGAGAGACCTTTCTACTGCACTGATTGTGGGAAGGGCTTCATCCGTAGCTCTGACCTAGTCAAGCACTGGCGCGTCCACACTGGGGAGAGGCCCTACAGGTGCTTGAAGTGTGGGAAGAGCTTCACCCAGAGTTCTGCCTTGACCTCACACCAACGGACTCACTAATTAAGAGAAGCCCTACAAATGTCCCAACTGCAGGAAGGACATTGGAGGATCCATGCTGGGCAGAGGCCATGTTCCTGGTGATCCACACTGGAAGACACCTGGCTTGTCTCCACAACCTCCTGGTTCCCCATAGGCACCTGGATGAACACAGGGGCAGGAACATCCATTGGGACACAGACTTACATTGGAAATTCATTGGGAAGAGTGAATTTGTTGACTTTGGACCCAAAAAATCTCACCTGCTCCATCCAGTGTTTTTTCTTCTAGCATCAAGCAGCACTGGAGGATCTTCAGGGTCTTTTCTAACCTAAATAATTCCATGATTCTAATTCTCTCTGGCACATGGGTGTCTTGCACAGCCAAATGATGATGGACTGGGGCAAAGACCAAAATTTTGAACACAATGGTGTGGAGAACCCTCTAAAAAAGGCTCTTCCAGCCATCCAAACCAACCCCATGGACACTCATACAATGTTGACATGTAAATCTTATTATTTTGGTCTTGATTTTATTCCTCTTTATCCCTCAAAAATACCCAAGGTTGGGGTAAAGAAATTGAATAAAACCTCTAAACTCTCACCATTTTACTGGTATTTTGGGGCTCAGGGGGATATTTGGAGAAATGTGGGAGAGTTGTCTCCATTGCTTTGCAGCCCAAATCCAAGAGGAATCAATCCGTTACATCAAAATTACTCAATCCCACTGAAAATGGCCAAATCCCAACCTAAAATAGCTCAATCCCACACCATAAGGGCATGATTCCACCTCAAAATGGCTCAATTNCGTCCTTCCTTCTACCTTCTCCTTGTTTCTCCCTCCCTTTTCTTCTGCTTTTTCCTTCCTCTCCTTGTTCCTTCTCCTTCCTGTCTCTTCCTCCTTTTCCTTAATGCTCCTTCCTTTTATTTCCTTTCCCTCATTCCTTCCTCCCCTTCCTCCTTCTTCCCCTTCTTTTTCTGTTCCTTCTTCTCCTTCCTCCTCCTTTTTCATTCCTCCCGTTCTTCCTTCTTCTGTCTTCCTCATTTCCTTCTTCTCCCTGTTCCTCCTCCTTCTTCCTTCCTCTCTCTCCTCAATCCCTCCTCTCTTTTTTCCTTTGACTCTCTCATTCCTTCTTCTCTCTCCTTCTTCCTTTCTCTCCTTTCTTCCTCTCCTTTCCTTTTCTCTCCTTCTCTCCTCAATCCCTCCTCTCTTTTTTCCTTTGACTCTCTCATTCCTTCTTCTCTCTCCTTCTTCCTTTCTCTCCTTTCTTCCTCTCCTTTCCTTTTCTCTCCTTCTTCCCGCATTCTGCAGGGAATAAGCTGCACACAGAGACCAGGGAAGATAAATCCCCATGTCAGAACCTCATGGAAGAGGCCATTTTAAGCAGCTCCAAGGCACTGGAAGTCAACAAGGAGGAAAAGCCCCAGAGATCCCCCATAAGGCATGGCTGCAAACCCAGCCCAGGGTGCTCTGAGGGGGAAAGACCCACCCTGTGCCAAGAAGACAGCCAGAGCTTCAGCCAGAGCTCTGACCTGGTGATCCATGAGCAGCTTCATGACAGGGAGAAACCCTACAAATGCTTGGAATGTGGGAAGAGCTTCAACCGGAGCTCCAACCTGATCCGCCACCAGAAGATCCACACCGGAGAACGGCCCTACACATGTGGGCAATGTGGGAAGAGCTTCAGCCAGAGCTCCGACCTGGTGGTCCACCAGCGCCTTCACACCGGAGAACGGCCCTACACATGTGGGCAATGTGGGAAGAGCTTTATCCAGAGCTCCCACCTCATCAGCCACCTCCGGCTGCACACAGGGGAACGGCCATACAACTGCTTGGAATGTGGGAAGAGCTTCAACCGCAGCTTCAGCCTTGTCATCCACCAGCGTGTCCACACTGGGCAACGGCCCTATGAGTGTCACGAGTGTGGAAAGAGGTTTCAGACCAGCTCCGAACTCCTCATGCATCAACGGATACACATGGAGGAGAGACCTTTCTACTGCACTGATTGTGGGAAGGGCTTCATCCGTAGCTCTGACCTAGTCAAGCACTGGCGTGTCCACACTGGGGAGAGGCNTCAGCCTTGTCATCCACCAGCGTGTCCACACTGGGCAACGGCCCTATGAGTGTCACGAGTGTGGAAAGAGGTTTCAGACCAGCTCCGAACTCCTCATGCATCAACGGATACACATGGAGGAGAGACCTTTCTACTGCACTGATTGTGGGAAGGGCTTCATCCGTAGCTCTGACCTAGTCAAGCACTGGCGTGTCCACACTGGGGAGAGGCCCTACAGGTGCTTGAAGTGTGGGAAGAGCTTCACCCAGAGTTCTGCCTTGACCTCACACCAACGGACTCACTAATTAAGAGAAGCCCTACAAATGTCCCAACTGCAGGAAGGACATTGGAGGATCCATGCTGGGCAGAGGCCATGTTCCTGGTGATCCACACTGGAAGACACCTGGCTTGTCTCCACAACCTCCTGGTTCCCCATAGGCACCTGGATGAACACAGGGGCAGGAACATCCATTGGGACACAGACTTACATTGGAAATTCATTGGGAAGAGTGAATTTGTTGACTTTGGACCCAAAAAATCTCACCTGCTCCATCCAGTGTTTTTTCTTCTAGCATCAAGCAGCACTGGAGGATCTTCAGGGTCTTTTCTAACCTAAATAATTCCATGATTCTAATTCTCTCTGGCACATGGGTGTCTTGCACAGCCAAATGATGATGGACTGGGGCAAAGACCAAAATTTTGAACACAATGGTGTGGAGAACCCTCTAAAAAAGGCTCTTCCAGCCATCCAAACCAACCCCATGGACACTCATACAATGTTGACATGTAAATCTTATTATTTTGGTCTTGATTTTATTCCTCTTTATCCCTCAAAAATACCCAAGGTTGGGGTAAAGAAATTGAATAAAACCTCTAAACTCTCACCATTTTACTGGTATTTTGGGGCTCAGGGGGATATTTGGAGAAATGTGGGAGAGTTGTCTCCATTGCTTTGCAGCCCAAATCCAAGAGGAATCAATCCGTTACATCAAAATTACTCAATCCCACTGAAAATGGCCAAATCCCAACCTAAAATAGCTCAATCCCACACCATAAGGGCATGATTCCACCTCAAAATGGCTCAATTCCCAAAAATTACATTATCCCAAAGCACTCTCAAAAGCCCGAGGAGGGGTGGGATGGCATGTGATGTGGATTGGGGAAGGTGGGATGTGAATTGGGAGGGTTGTGATGGGTGTTGGGATGGAATTTGGAAGAGAGGAATGGGGTTTGGGAGGGATGGGATGGAGGAAATAGTGCTTGGAAAGGGGATCTTTGAATTCAGAAGGGGTGGGATTGGGATTGGGAGTGGTGAGATGCATGTTAGGGGCTGGAATTAATTTTGGGAGGGGTGGGAAGGGATCTGGAATAAGATAGCAAAAGACAGGGGATGTTAAGGATGGGGGGTCCATGTCCCTGAGGGTGTTTCAGGGTATTTCAGGTGTTTCAGATACCCCAAATATCTGGGGTATCTGCAGTTCCTGAAGAGATTTTAAGATATTCCCCATTCCTGAGCAAGTTTTTGGAGTACCCAGAATCCAGGGTGGGGAGTAATCGGAAAAGGGGGAGACACGGCTCTGGCCCTTGGATTGGGGGCTCCATAAGAAGTGATACAGGGAGCCCATTTTGGAGAGGATCCTGCTGCTTTCGGCCAATTTTCAGGGTTAGAAATAGCTTGTGGAGACCCCCTGCCCTCATTTTGGGGGGTTAGGGTGATCCCATGGTTCCTCCGATGGCTGAGGGGTTATAATCGGCTTGTGAGGGTCCCACAATTGCAGGACCCTGGAGCAGGGTGTGCCCCCTACTGCAGCCCCAGCCGTGAGGCAGCGCTCAGCCCAGCAGAGTGCGCAGCACTGATGACTGCCCAGTGTCCAGGCAGACCCACAGCTCCCAGCGCTCCCCACCTGGAGCCCCTCCTCGCCTCAGCGTCCCCCGCCACGTGAATTTGGGGAGGGAGGATGTGCGGGACGCCCGGGCCGACCTCCCCCCGGCGCCCACGGGGCCCGGCCCTGCCCGGCCACGCCTGATGCTGCCCGCCCACACTCCTCACTGGTCCGGACTGGTGCCCCAGTGGCACAGCACGGCTGCTTTGGGGCTGGTGGCACCTGCCCGGCGCTGAGGAAGGGACAGCTGGGGCCGTACTGGTGGCACTGGTGGTGGGAGCCCCCCGCCTGCGGGCGCAGAGCTCTGGTGTGAACGGGGGGTCGGAGGGGGGGGAAGGAGGAAGGGGGGACCATGGGAAGCAGTAGGGGCAGGACGGGAAAAGGTGGGGTAGCACCTCCCCAAACCAAGAGCGGGGTGTGGTGGGTTGGGGATCTGGGGAAGATGGGAAAGAGGGGAAAGGTTTGGTCTGGGACCAAAAAACGGAGTGGGAGGGATATGGAATCCAAGAACTCAGTGAAGGGGGCACATCACACCGCTAAATTTAGTGGAGGTGGGTGGCAGCCCCAAACCAAGTTCTGGGAACACCTGGAGATTAGAGGTATAGAAGGGGGTGTGAGAGGGTGGAGAAGAGGGCCTTTTGACTTCCAAGCTGAGTGTGAAGGGGCTGAGTTCCCAATACAGAGCAGGGGGGGTTGACAACACCCTGAAACGAAGCTGTAGGGGGAGGTGGGGATTGCAGGGACGATGGGAAATGAATGAGAGAATGAAGAAAATTGGGGGTGGGACAGTGGGCAGGGACGTCCAGTGGGAGTCCGGTACCGGATGCTCTGCCTGGAATGGGGTCAAACAACACGAACAATGCCCTCTTTGCAAACATGCTAGGGGTAAATGAAGAAGGATGTTTCCACTGCTTTTGGTGTTGAATGACAGTAAGATAAGACACAGGAGATCTGTTAAAATACCAGGATAAAGGAACAACCAAGTGATTCCAAGCTGCTGAGCTGGCACAGCTGCCTGGGGACATCTGACTGACAGTGCAGGCCTTCAGACTACTGATGCCTTGGGAAGGCTGACCTGTAACAGAGACTGGACAGAGCTAAAGTAGGTATTTATTAAAAAGCCTTTCTTGAGAGCACAAGAGTCTGATCCAGGGCTACTCCCAAGGTGGACTTCAAATGGTCTCAAAATGGATGGCTGCTCACAAGGTCTTACACTTTTATAAGTTTTGGTCCATTTGCATATTGGAGTTTAATTGTCCAATTACAGCTTCAAGTTGTGAAGTCCCATCCTTCTTGTTTTCTCTCTTCAGTCCCCCATTGTTTAAGCTTTTGGGCATTAAACTTTTACTCATTGTCCTTGATCTTCAGCAGGAAAAGGATTTGTTTTGTCTACCTACTCTGTGAAGAGAGCTTCCTAACACTTACTAGGAGGCTCAGAACTACACCCCTGGGCAGCACAGAATCTGAAAAACATGAAAGCTAAAACTTAAGGCATCACTGTAACAGCCCCATCCCAAATTTTAACTGCAGTCTCCTGACATACCCATTCTTAGGAGGGGAGGGATGTGGAGATTCTTCCCAGAATAAGGATACCCCTCAAGAACTGGAGCTCCCAGAGCTGTGCAAGGTGGGGACACAGGGACACATCCCCCCACTGCACAGCCTGGCTTTTGGAGTGTCAGCACCTGTTTGGCGCTGGGGATTTTGTGAGGGTGGGGCTGGGTAACAAGAAAATGTCACTGAAAACAGAAACTAAACTCTTTAACTCTGAAATTTCACTATAAGAAAGCAGCTTTACTTTATTTTGGTGCTGGGTGTATGTCTCCCCATTACACACACTCAGCTATCTCTCATATTTGCATATATTTATATAACTAATACATATTAATATATTTCCCAGACTCATATGCTAAACATTCCCCTCAAATTCTTTTACATATTTCAATCACTTCTTGGAACTCGTTTACATTAGAGTAGGGGTCATTTAAAAATCTCTAGTGGTCACTTGGGGAACATCTCATTCCTCAAATTATCTCTGTTTATCACAAGCCTCAAAAAACAGCTTCTTCTTGAATGCATCCCAGCTCTGCACATGGATCACCAGGTCTTTGCACAATGTGGGTCACTGTGGATCATCCAATGTGGGTCCTCCCATGGGTGAAGAAGTTGGAGCAATAAGCAAAGCTCTTCCCCCAGCTGGGAAACTCACAGGGCTTCCTTTATTGGTGAGGGCATTTGTGTGAGGTCAAGGCAGAGCTGCAGAAGCTCCTCCCACACTCCTAACACTCATAGGGTGTCCTAGAGTAACTTTATGATGTTTGTATCCCCAAATCATCTGTTCTGTCTGTGTTAGATATTGTGTTCTGTAGCTTTCAGACTGCTTCCAAGAGTGAAGGAGGGAGAAAAGAGAATCGCGGAGTTTGTTTTCAGAAAAGCAGCCCATTCCTCTGCATTCCAGCTCCTGGACTGTTCATCTGAAGCACGGACAGGCAGTGGGTCAGAGATTTTTTTTTTGCTTTTGTTAGTTTTAGCTAGCTAGGGCAGAAAAGTTCCCTAGACTATTTTTTCTTCCTTTTTCTTGGGACTGTTTAAACCTACTCTTAGACTAAAAAACCCACAAGAGCAAGAGCACTAGGAGTCCACACCAGTGGGCCACCGGGCCCCAGCTGGCATTTCTCCAGCACCAGAAGAACTAATAACAGACCGAGCAAGCCAAACTCCCACAGCAAAAACTCTCAATTTTGCCAAGTTTTATTGTTTCATATTATTAATTTCTAAGTTTGTGAGCTCTTTGTTTGTTAAATAAATAATTTTTTTCCCACTATAAGGAAATATTTTTCTCCCGAATCAGTAAGGAGGAGGGGCCCCTCTGGGAAGCATTTTAGTTTGCTTCCCAGAGGGGCCCCAATTTGGGAAGTTTCCTCCCAAATTTGCCCCAAACCAGCACAATATTATTAGTGGTGCCCAATGCGTGGCTTGAGTGGAAAAAAAACTGATTTAATTGCATTTTGGTTGTACTTACTCTGTGTTGAGATAAAGCAAGCAGTCAGTAGCCATGCTGCTGTTTGACCTTATAGTGTCTCTTGGGATGGCGTCATTCCTGTATTTCTGTTCCATAAGCTTTTTTTAAGTTTTAAACCCTTTCTAGTCCCTAGTTTTTTTTTTCTTATCCAGATATAGCTCCACTATTGACTCTAGCATGTAGCTTTTATAACAGAGGGGCATGAATTAAAATAATCATTTTACTTTTTTCAAAATTAATGATCTACAGAAAGTTTACAAAGGTACTAGAGCTTGTTCCATTTATGTTTAGTTTATAGTTTTTTCGTCCTACCCTGCATCCCAGTTCCAGCAGCACGTTTTAGAGATTTGTTAGTAATTACATCCAGTTTGTTAGAGGAAGAGTAGGAAATGAGGCTTTTCAGCCTTTCCTTTCCCTCTTCTCTTTTATATCTGTCACATCACTTTTGGAGAAAGTGCAGTTTCCCCTGAATGTTAAAGATACCACCTTCCTGGTATTTCATCTAGTAAGCTTCCTCTATATAGTCTACAACTTCTCTAGAATAAAGTCTAAGATGTCCAGAAGAGCTAATGAGACCCCTTAACCCAGAAGTAAACCCAGGTGTGGGAAAATTTTAAATAGTGTAGAAAATAAGAAAGAATAAGTCAAACCTTGAAAGAATTTTCTAATTCCCCTACTTAAGAATTTTCACATAAACAAATTCAAAACCCAGACGAAGTGAAGAAATATCTAGAAAAAAACTACCATAATGACTCTAAAGAGAAAAAATTATTGCAATAAACTAAGCCCTAGCATATGCTTATCGCACACTGCTAAATACTGTAGAGCAGCAGATAGAAGCAAGAGAGTGGGGAGATAAATCAAAAACTACCCCAGTCACTCAGGCTGCAGCCAATACCCCAGCAACTCAAGCTGTAGCAAAGCCAGCAGCCAAACCAGATAGTAAGCCCAAACCAGTAACTAAACCAGATAGTAAGCCTAAACCAGCAACTAAACCAGATAGTAAGCCTAAGCCAGCAACTAAACCAGAAAATGAGCATAAACCAGTAATTAAACCAGAAAGTGAACCTATAACACTAACAATTGCTACAGAAAAAAAGCACACATGAAAAACTAATCAACCAGCAGACGATCATCCAGAAAAAAGACCCTCAACAAAACCAACTAACACAAAATCGGAAGCTGAACCAACTGACACAAAATCAGAAAGTGAACCAACTAACAAAACATCAGAAGCTAAACCAACCAATCCAAAGCGAAAACCAACTAACCCAAAGCGAGAACCAACTAACCCAAGGCGACCACCATCTAACCTAAAGCGACCACCATCTAACAGAAAATCAAAAACCAATACTAAGCCCTATTCCCTAAAAGACCTTCGT
>VWYE01013473.1:3117-14607 GCA_013398995.1 Alaudala cheleensis
CCGGGGGTGGGGGTGCTGCAGGTGTGGGCACTGCTGCAGGTGTGGGCACTGCTGCAGGTGTGGGCACTGCTGCCACAGCAGCTGTCTGTGCTGGAAGCAGCAGCTGTGTGAGCACACTCTGGGTGTTTGCTCATGTGAAGGTGCCCAGCAGCAGCAGCAGGCAGAGGTGTGCTCGCAGATCCTCGTGTGCACACATCATAAAATCACAGGATGGCTTGGGTTGAAAAAGGCCTCAAAGCTGCTGTCACGTCATTCCAATCACCTTCCACAAGACCAGGCTGCTCCAAGCCCCAACCAACCTGGCCTTGGGCACTTCCAGGGATGGGGCAGCCACATCTTACCTGTGCCAGGATGTCGTGGGGAGAGTGGAAGCTTCAGACAAAGTTTATTAAAAAAACCCTGCTGCTGAGTCTGAGGCTCAGAAAGGATTCCTTGTGTATTTAAACTTTTCCAGAGAGATGGGTTCAGATGAAGGTAAAGCCTTCCTTAGCCTCACAATTTGGCAATAGTTTAAATCTTAGGAATTATTTTGGCACACAAGTCCTAATGCTGGCAAATCAGATATATTTATAAAAAGGAATAATTCATTTAATAAAAAAAATGAACAGGCAAAATAGATGAAAGATCTTAATCAGAATTACTTACTACACAGTATAAAATTAAAAGAACTACCAGTAGATTACAGCATAACATAGAACNTATAAAAAGGAATAATTCATTTAATAAAAAAAATGAACAGGCAGGAAAAATAGATGAAAGATCTTAATCAGAATTACTACACAGTATAAAATTAAAAGAACTACCAGTAGATTACAGCATAACATAGAACAGTGCACTGTATCAAGGTATCTATATTAAAGCTAGCAAAAGAAATAATATTGAATAGGATGTAACTTACCACCAAAATGACAGTAATGCACACAGATTCCTTCACTCAACCCCTGGGGGATTAACTGGGAAACAGGTGTCCCTATTCATGGGAGAAACTCCACACATTTCCAGGAAAATGTACAGAAGCTTTCTGCTGTGCAGAAGTTTGCTGTGGCTTTCACAGCTGTGAAGTGACGTGCTGTCAGTCAGAAACCCAGCTACCTTCCACATCTCACTTTGACAGTGAAGTGTTTAATGGCAGCTGGGAGATGCCAGACCTGTGCTAACCCAGTGCAAAAATAACTCCTGACAGGACAGATTGTCCTGTGTGAGTTATCTGACTGCACAACAAACAGCAGATAAGCTCTAGTGGGGGCTGAGGTGCTCCTCACCACCCTCACAGGGGAGAAGCTCCTGCATGTGCAGGAGGTGACTTTGGTGCACCCTGGCTGTGCACCCCTGGGTGTACACACCTGTGGGAGGGGAGGGTGTGCACCTGCACCTGCAGGAGCACAGGAGGCCCTGAGGGGACGTGTCAGGCACTGCAGGACACAGGTGCCTGGATGTGCAGGTGCACAGCCCCGTGTGCTGCTGCTGTGGGCAGTGCTGATGTGTCCCCCCGTGCCCCAGCTGCGCACACAGGACATGGCACTGTTCAAGAAGCTGCAGGGGGATCCAGAGAAGCCTTTCAGCCTGACCATTGAGGAACCTGCCCCAGGAACTGTTGCCTGTCAGCTGGGGGAACCTTCCAAGCCCATTATCCGCAAGTTCTTCTACCTCAACGGTGAGCCCAGACCCCTGAGTGCCCCGGGGGCAGGGAGCAGTGTGGAGCAGGACCTGGGACACCTGAGCAGGGTGCCAGGATGCCTGCCATGGTGGACAGGTGGATTAGAGGTGTGCTCCCTGGTGCCTGACTCCTCTGGGAGCGTGTGGGGTGGAGCAGGGACCCCCAGGTGCCTGGGTCACTGGGGACAGCCAGGTCTGTGGCTGGAGCCAGAGCTGCAGGGAGAGCTGGTCCCTGGCTGCAGGGCCCCATGGTCCCCTGGGTCCCCACAGTGTCAGAGGGAAGCGTGGAGGAAGAGAAAGGACTGCAGGCTATGTTCAGCACTGTGCTGCACCACGCTGATGGCAGGAGCACACGGCCCCACGTCCCAACCCTGGGGCTGGCTGTGGCTGTGGGCTCCATGGCACTGGTCCTGCTGCTGCTGTGAGTACTCCTGACCTGCTGAACTGTGCTCCAGAAATCCCCATGATTCTGGGGATTCACAGGCCAGCATGGGACTCCCCATCCCCTCTGGATTCTCAGTCCCGTGGGATTCCCTGCGAGCACAAGGGGACCCAGGTATCCAAGGGTGGGCCAAAGACTGCCAGGACTCCTAAATTCACAGGACCCTCCATGTCTCCTGGCACTTCCTTTGTCCTCTGGCCCATTCCAGGATCTCCTCCTTGCACCCAATTGCTCTCCAGGCTGCCTTTACTTCCCCCAGATTCCCTAATTGCCCCTGAAACCCTGCAGCTTCCCCCTGTTTTCCCTAGAACCCTCGCAGTCCCTTTGGGGCACCAGTTACACTCAGGTACCCCAGGTGCCCCCAGGACACCACAGCTCCACCCTCAGGCCCATCAGCTGCTCCAAGGACCCCCCAGTTGCCCCTTGAGCCCCCCATGTGTCCCTGTCCTCCCCACATACACCCTGAAGGGAACAGGGTGTCCTCCCTGCTCCCCATTCCTGCTTCTGTCTCCCAGGGCCATCTGGCAACGCCTCTGTGTCCGTCAGACACACCTGAGTGGACAGCAGGGTACCCAAGAGGATTCCAGGCCCCTGGATTCACTCTAGGGGACTTCAGCACATGGGTCTACCCCAGAGGACCAAAATTTCTGGAGCTGCTTTTCTTGTGCTGGGCGTTTGAATGGGAATAGTCTTTAAACAGAAATACAGAGTTCTGAAAACCTGGATTGTTCTTGTGGTAGAAATATTGGGTTCTTGGGCTTGCAGACATTAAAACCAGGCACTGGGCAGCCTTTCCTTTCCCTGGGTGGGCATTTCAGCTGGAGCCTGCAGAGCTGTCAGTGATGGTGATGGTGCAGGGTAGGGGAGAAGGGTACTAATTTGGCAGACTTGTTCTAGAGCTGCCTTAAGTTGGCCAAGAATCAATGGGACTGGTTGAGAAAAGCCAGGGATGGGTCCCTTGGCTGCCCCTGACTCCAGCAAGGGCCAACAATGGAACAATGTCTGGAGCAAAGCTGGCCATAAATTATGGTGTCAAAGTGGGGTCTCAGGGCAAAAAGAGGAGGGGAAAGAATCTCTGCTTGCTTGAGATCAGCAAATGGACAGAGTCTCTCCTCTCCACTGAAGGGATGCCTCTGGTTGAGCTTCACACCTCCAACTGCATTGGAGCAGACCTGGGAATAGTTATGTACATAAAACTGGGCCAATATGTATTTATAGCTATTAGATCCCTGTTATACCCCTTCTGTTACAATATATGTTAACATTCTGTAGTTAATGCATTTATCACCAACATCTAAATCTGCTTTCCTGCTCCTTCCCTAAACCACACTGTTGTGAACCTGGATTGTGTAAGTTCTTACTCAGCTGGGCCAGACCACGTTGGTAAATTGGACTGTGGGGAATCTGTGATCTCATACAATATATGTTAACATTCTGTAGTTAGTGCATTTATCACCAACATCTACATCTGCTTTCCTGCTCCTTCCCTAAACCACACTGTTGTGAACCTGGATTGTGTAAGTTCTTACTCAGCTGGGCCAGACCACGTTGGTAAATTGGACTGTGGGGAATCTGTGATCTCACAAGTTCCTACTGAACACAGTCAGATTTATTGTGCCAGGTGTTGTATCAGATCTTCTACTTGTGTGCACTCTGTCCCTGCCATCCTTTCTGAGTGTCTCACAGCCAAACTATTCTACCTTTGCACGTTTCCAGATTCCCTCTGTTCCCTCTGAGTGCTTCTCTGGGTCCCCTCTTACTCATTCTCTTCACTTCCAACCACTCTCAGATGTGCTCCATTCCTATCCAGCTGATTTCATATCCTCTTCCTTCCCCTTGTTGTGCTGTCTCAGAATCCCTCTGCTGTTCTCCTTGCACTGACAGATCATCACCATTTTCCCCCTTGTCCACTCCTGTGTCCTCCATTTCCCTCTGTGTGCACCCAGATCTCATCTGTTCCCCTCCTTGAGTACTCAGATCTCCTTTGGTCCTTTCAGCATCTCTTTGGTGCTGACTTTTCCCCCCTGGGCAAGTTCACATCCCTCTTTTCCACAACAGGTGCCCTCAGATTCCCTCTGCTGACCTCCATCGATGCTCAGATCCCACTGACCCTTCTGTGGGTGCTCAGTTCCTGTGGGTTCCACCATCATATCCCTACTGCCCCTCTGTGCATGGTCAGTGCCCTCTGTTTTCCCTCTGTGCATGCTCAGATCCCCACTGCTGCTCTCCATCCACCTGTTTTTGCCCCATTCCTGGGCAGACACTTGCTTTCCTCTCATCCTGCATGGCCACTCTCCCCAGCCCAGTGCCCAGAGGCCACAGCTGTCTCATCTGCCTCACAGAAACCTTTCATCAGCCCTTCAGCTGCTTCCTGTCAGGTCAGGACTGTGTCCCACAGGGGAGTCAGGGCTTCTCCTGCTCCCCCCAGACACAGACCCCTCCACCACGACCCTCTGCCTGTGTCACACACCCCAGAACGCCCCAGCTGCCTCAAACACTGCCCACAACAGTTCACCTCCCTGAGGATCTTGGGGCTGCCCCACCCAAAGCCAAGCTGGGCTGGAGCAGATTAAACAAGAGCCCCTTGAGCTGGCAGCAGCAGCTGCAGTGGTGGGAGGCCAGATCTATCCTGTGTTTGCTCTGCACCTGCCTGGGGACTGTGGCACGCAAGTGTTTACTGAGCAATGCTCTTCTGAGTTGGCAAATATGCTGTTCCCAGGGGAAATTCCATCCAAGTCACTCAGGCCTCACAGAAGAGACCATTCCAAGGATTCTTGCTGGCATGGGGGTTATTTTCTTTGCAATCCAGAACCACAGGGACCTCCACCTCAGCTGGTGTTTTCTGCAGGCACAGAGGAAACCACCCTGATCTCTTCCAGCAGAAAAGGGGGGTAGGGCCCCCTCAGCCCGCCCAGAGCAGAGGGCACTACAAATCCCTCTGTGCCAGCAGCCACTGCAGAGCTCTGTGCTCCAGAGGGCATTTCCACAGGCAGCCATGGGTGAGTACAGGGCTGGGAGCTGGGTGCCAGCACTGGGGAGAGCAAAGGTGGGGCAGCTCAGCCAGAGGGAGAGGCTCTGTGCACTGGTTCTTGCACACTGATGGGGAGTGATGGCACTGGTGTCCTTTGGGGCTTTGCCACCTCTTTGAGCACCAGCTGCTCATCCCCTGTCTTCTGGCTCAGCTCAGCCAGGCTCCAGGGACCAGGAGGGAAACTGCTGGGTACTTTGCTCTGCCAAAAACTACCCCATGTTTGATTTGTCCACAGCAGATGAAGGGGGAAAGGGCAGGTTGTCCACCCCTGTGGCAAGTTTTGCAGCTTGCAGGAGCAGCCTGATGCTGCCCAGCACACTCAGTGCCCTCCTGCACCTCACAGGCTCGTGTTAACTGCAATGCTGGTGCCATGGGAGGGATGGTCACATTTCTTCTTTTCTTCTTGTCCTTTTCTACCAGCTCAGTGTCTTCTGCTTCTTGCTTCCCTGCTCATCTTGGCTGCACCAGGCCATTCTGTGCACACACAAACCCTAAACACCTTCAAGAAATCTCCCTCCAACAGCTCATCGAGTGCTCTGAGGAGAACCAGTAGGTAGCATCCTGTGGGTATCTGGTGTTGTGTGCACGAGTTCAGCCAGCTCTGGGCAGGGCAGGACCCTGCACTGTCCCCAGCCCTGGCTCTGCTCCAGGATGGAGGATGGTGGAGGTGTGCCTGGCTCAGTGCCCTGTGTGTGTGTGCAGGTGGGAAGGGGGGCTCTGTGCTTGGAGGGATCATTCTTCCCTATACCCTTGCCAAGAAATGTATGCTCAGATCTATTTATCCCAGTAAAAGGACTTTACTGACAAAATTATAGTTGCTTCCTCTCTGAATAAAGCCCTATACAAGGATTATAGATAGAGTAGAAAGATCTTGCATGAAATTTCCATCCTGCAGAAATAATTGATACTTTTGCTATTATCACAGGCAGGAGCTGGGTCCTCTTCAGCTTCCTCCCAGCATGACTCTGCTGTAGTGGCACAGGCCCTTTGCCAGGACACCCAAAGGAGCCCCTGGTGCTCATATTCAGTCTCTTGGGCTGATGTCAGCATAGCTCAGTCAGCCCTTCAATGGGGCTGACTCCTGTTGGTCTTCCATACAGAAAAGGAGCAGAGGGTTGAGGCCAACCCACTCTCACCTTCACACCTCTCTGGGCTGTGAGAGCTGGTGATCCCCCATGTGCTCTGTCCAGATGAATCTTCCCCCTGCCCAAGGTCTTGTCCTGATGCCCAGGCTTTTGTTCTGTCCCCCTCTGTCCTGCCCCAGCTTGGCCCAGGGACTGCAGCGAGGTTCCAGCTGGCAACCCCAGTGGTGTCTACATCATCCAGCCCGTGGGGCTGCACCCCATCATGGTGTACTGCGAGCTGAGTGGGGCAGACAGGGGCTGGACCGTCATCCAGAGGAACCGGCGGGACACGGATATCACCTGGACTGAGTCCTGGAGCACCTACAAACACGGCTTTGGGAACCTGCACACTGAATTCTGGCTGGGCACTGAGTACATCCACCAGATCACCAGACAGAAGGTCTATCAGGTCAGGTTTGTCATCTGGGATGCTTCAAATAACATGAGGTTTGCAGACTACAACCTGTTCAGCCTGGATGATGAGTCCCAGGGGTACCGGCTGCGGCTGGGAGCGCACTCGGGGACAGCAGAGGATGCCATGGACTCGGACAATCCCAGGAAAGTGCACAACAACATGAAGTTCTCCACAAAGGATCGGGACCAGGACACTTACAGGGGGAACTGTGCCTCCCGCTATGGGGGTGGCTGGTGGTACTCAGCCTGTTACTCTGTGCAGCTCAACGTCAGGGGGGGCCTGGCGTGGGGCAGCCTGTGCAAGGGCAACTGCAGGGCCTCTGCCATCCTCATCAAACCAGCCCCAGACCACTGAGCCCCTTCCCCCTGCTGTCCACGTGTGGCACATGGCCAGGCCAGTGCCCTGCTGGGGCTCGTGTGGGGATGAGGCCTTGGGGGTGAATAGGGTTGTTCCTCTCTACCAAGAACTGCTTTGTTTTCCTCCTGTCCTGAAAAGTAGCAAAGCTCCTGGCTCTGTCTCTGGCCATTCACCTGTGGTGGGTCTTGGGGGGTGGAATATTGTTAGAATGCATCTTTATAAATGCTGCAGTATCCAAGCGTGTTCCTTCTGGAGAGAGCTCTGTGCTCAGGAACCTGAACCCCTCCTGATCAGCCTGGTCTTATGCTCTTTTTGCTTTGTGGGTACACATGTTTTCAGCAGAAAAATATCCATCATCACCAGCTAACCTAACCCAAGCTTTACTGAGCCCAGGGCAGGCCATGTCACAACACATCCCTGCTGCAGTCTGTGTTCATCCTGCAGAATAAAATCACTTTCAGACCTCCATAGTGTCCTTCATTTATTTGGGAACTCCCTGCAACTGCTGCCTGTTTCCTGCCAGAAGCTTCTGGTGGCACCTGAGGCTTCTGCTGCAGTAAGAAAAAGTTTTCAAAGGAATTTTTTTTTATACAGCTCAAGTGAGGAATTAGAGACAAAACTTTCACTTTAAGAAGAGGGCTGCATCCCAAGGTGGGGATCTTCCAAAAAGGGAATGTAGCATCACACAGCCAGCAGCAAACTGAGGGGGCAAGGGAAGCATCAGGTCAGTGCCAGCCATGGCCTGGAAAGCCAGGCCAGTGTCGTCCTGCCTCACTGTGGATGCTGGGAGGGAACTGGGAGAGTAGAAAGGAACAACTGTACACTGCAAGGCCACACAGCACCATGTGGTTGGTCTGTCTGGGCTGCTGTGAGAGCTGAGACAGCCTGACATGGCAGAGATCCCAGAATTACAAGATGCTGGATCAGCTTGGGTCTGTGTGAAAGTGCTCCAGGGTGGTGATAACTGTGCACTGCACAGCTCAGCACTGGACACAGGACCTGTGGTGTGGTCTCCTGAGAGGGAGGATGTTGGTCTAGCAGTGCTGACCAGAGCAGGAGATGTTTCACTGGCTGCACTCACAGATTCACACCATGTCCTGAGTTAGAAGGGGCCCACAGGGATCATTGGGTGCAGCTATTCTCTTTCCAACAGAGACCCAGGAATGCAGCTCAGCATCACTCAGGGCTGGCTGCTGGCTGGAATGCTGTTTACCAGGAGCCCCAAGCCTTTGTCCAGCCTCTCCCTTTCTGTTAGGTTGTGCATCCAGGCTGGAGCACCAATGCCTTTTTAAACCAGCAGACTTATCTCTCAGTGCAGAAGTGCTACTCTCAAGTCAGCTCCAACTGGGAAGCCTTTCTCAACCAGCAGCACCCTCGTGTCTCCATCTTCCCCTGAAGCAGTGCTCCTCACCTGCAGGTGCCTCCAAGGCTGCCAAAGAATGCTCCTTGAGAACTCGATGGCTTCTCAGGAACAATGCATTGCCATAGCTCTGCAGGGTGCCTTGGGACCTTGGTCACAGACCTTGGCTCCAGACTCCCATGTTGTTCAGCATCCCAAGCCACAAACCTTCCCTGAGCTCAGCTTTCCTTCCACAGAGTGAGGAGAGCAGCTGTGGGTTCTTTTGATGCCTTAAGTTTTAGTTGTCATGTTTTTCAGATTCTGTGCTGCCTTGGGGTGTAGTTCTGAGTCTCACATTAAGTGCTAGTAAGGTCTTAATAAGAGCTCTAAAAAGGTAGACAAAACAAATCCTTTCCCTGCTGAAGACCAAGGACAACTTTCAGCCCCAAAAGCACAAACAAGGGTGGGCTGAGGGGAGGAACAAGAATGATGAGACCTCACAACCCAAAGCTGTAATTGGAGAATTAAACCCCAATATGCAAATGGACCAAAACTTATAAAAGTGTGAGACCTCGTGACCAGGGGTCCATTTTGGGACCATTTCAAGTCCACCTTGGCTGTAGCTCTGGCCAGGTTCTTGTGCTGCCCAAGGTGTACCTTAAAGCCTTTTAATAAATATCTGCTTTACTCTCTAGCTCTGTCCAGTCTCTGTTCCAGGTCAGCCTTCCCAAGGCATCACTTTCAAGCCCCACGTTCAAACTTCCCTGCATCACAAGGGGATTTCACAGACACATTCCCTTTCTGCAGCAGGGAATGATGGCACTGACTGCCCCACACCACTCACACCCTCAGGGAGTCCACTGCCCTCTCCACACCCCAGGTTGTGGTGGTTTCTTCTCCTTCCCAGCACAGAGCAACCACCCAGCCATGAACAGNTCAAGTCCACCTTGGCTGTAGCTCTGGCCAGGTTCTTGTGCTGCCCAAGGTGTACCTTAAAGCCTTTTAATAAATATCTGCTTTATTCTCTAGCTCTGTCCAGTCTCTGTTCCAGGTCAGCCTTCCTAAGGCATCACTTTCAAGCCCCATGTTCAAACTCCCCTGCATCACAAAGGGGATTTCACAGACACATTCCCTGTCTGCAGCAGGGAATTAATTATGGCACTGACTTCCCCACACCACTCACACCCTCAGGGAGTCCACTGCCCTCTCCACACCCCAGGTTGTGGTGGTTTCTTCTCCTTCCCAGCACAGAGCAACCACCCAGCCATGAACAGGGGCAAACTGTGAGTGAGGGTTTTGCATGATCAGGGCTTTGCTGTCCTGTTGGCTCTTTGTNTTCAAGCCCCATGTTCAAACTCCCCTGCATCACAAAGGGGATTTCACAGACACATTCCCTGTCTGCAGCAGGGAATTAATTATGGCACTGACTTCCCCACACCACTCACACCCTCAGGGAGTCCACTGCCCTCTCCACACCCCAGGTTGTGGTGGTTTCTTCTCCTTCCCAGCACAGAGCAACCACCCAGCCATGAACAGGGGCAAACTGTGAGTGAGGGTTTTGCATGATCAGGGCTTTGCTGTCCTGTTGGCTCATTGTGGCCTTACAGCCACAGCCCAGAGTGCAGGGGCTGGAACAAGCCATTGAAAGGAACACTGCCCAACACACTCACTTCCCCCCAGGTCTGCCACCCTGAAGACTGGACAGAGGGATCCCCCCACACCTGTGTGCAGGTAGACATGAGGCAGCACGGTCTGGCTCCAGGGTTTATTGCAGCTGATTCCTCCCACCGTGGGTAGCAGAGCTGTGGGGTGTGCGGGGCCCAGGGAGGGAGCAGGGCCTGGGCAAAGCAGGGTTCACCGAGTGCAGGGGAAGGGAACTGGCACCATGGGCCCCTGCCCAGGATGGGAGCGGGTGCACCCACCCCAAACCAGTGCCTGTGCCCCAGTGCCAGCCAGCATCATGGCACTGGGCAAAGCTGCCCGTGTGCCCAGCGCTCCGGGCCATGGCTCCTGAGCCCCAGAGCTGCTGTGTTTGGGCTGGTGAGGGGACAGGAGCTGTGGGCAGAGCAGGATGTGCACTGGCACTGGCGTGGGAATGGGGCACTGAGCTGGGGATGGTGGCACCCCCTCACTCCCGGGGGCTGGGCACGGTCAGCACACATCTGTGGGTTTGACCAGGATGAGGGAGGACGCGCAGTCACCATTGTCACAGAATCCAGGCCACACAATGTAGTTTTTGGCATTGAGCAGGACGTTCTGGCACCTGTTGTACCACCACCCCCCGTAGCTCTTGGCGCAGTTCCCGCTGTACTGGTCCTGGTCCTTGTCCACCGTGCTGAACTTCATGTTGTCGTGGATGCCCCCCTTCTTGGGGTGGTAGAGGGTCAGGTAGTCATCCCCATCCCCGGAGTGCCGGCCCAGCCTCAGGGGGTACCCGCTGGCCTCGTTCTCCACCCTGAAGATGTCGTACTCGGCGTAGTGGGTGACGTTGGCCTTGTCCCGCACCACGAAGCGCACCTTGTAGGTGCCCTGCTGCGTCAGCAGGTGCAGGTACTCGGTGCCCAGCCAGTAATCGCTGTGCACGTTCCCGAAGCCGTACTTGTAGGTGGTCCAGGACTGCTTCCACGTGAGCTCGGTGTCGTGGGAGTTCCTCTGCACCACGGTCCAGCCCTTGCCCTCGGTGTCCATGTCGCACCAGACGACGCGCGGCGGGGAGCGCGCGGGCTGGATCACGTACACGCCGCTGGCGCTGCCCTTGCGCAGGCGGCTGCAGTCCGGGGGGAACCCTGGGGCTGGGCAGCAAACACGGGGTGGGGGCAGAGGGAAGGTCTGTGAGTCTATCAGGACAGCAAGGGGCTTCTGGAGATCAGTGAGGAGTCAGGACTAAAGGGAGCAGTTCTGGCTGTGGCTCATCCTCACGGAACCTCAGCCTCTGTAAAAGCTCTGGAAGCTATTTCTCATGGTTTGCTGTTTTATTTGGAGCCTTCTAATGCATCTTGCCAAGGAAAAAACCTCCAGGATTGAAAATTATGTGATCCAAATATGCCTGGCCCATACACCCTTGATATATTGAGCTGCAGCTCTAACAGGGACCAGAAGCATCCAAAATGCTCCTCTGGATGAGGA